>CM038705.1:52018084-52020584 GCA_021613375.1 Megaleporinus macrocephalus | reverse complement strand
CAGACTTGCTCTCAGCTCAGCATCTCTTTCAGCTCAGACTCACTCTCAGCTCAGACTCACTCTCAGCTCAGACCCTCTCTCAGCTCAGACTCTCTTTCAACTCAGACTCACTCTCAGCTCAGACTCACTCTCAGCTCAGACCCTCTCTCAGCTCAGATTCTCTTTCAACTCAGTCTCACTCTCAGCTCAGATTCACTCAGCTCAGACTCGCTCTCAGCTTAGACTCCCTTTCAACGCAGACTCACTCTCAGCTCAGACTCACTCTCAGCTCAGACTCACTCTCAGCTCAGCATCTCTTTCAACTCAGACTCACTCTCAGCTCAGACTCACTCTCAGCTCAGACCCTCTCTCAGCTCAGACTCTCTTTCAACTCAGACTCACTCTCAGCTCACTCTCAGCTCAGCATCTCTTTCAACTCAGACTCGCTCTCAGCTCAGACTCACTCTCAGCTCAAACTCACTCTCAGCTCAGCATCTTTTTCAACTCAGACTCACTCTTAGCTCAGACTCTCTTTCAACTCAGACTCGCTCTCAGCTCAGCATCTTTTTCAACTCAGACTCACTCAGCTCAGACTCACTCTCAGCTCAGACTCACTCTCAGCCCAGACTCTTTTTCAACTTAGACTCACTCTCAGCTCAGACTCACTCTCAGCTCACACTCACTCTCAGCTCACACTCACTCTCAGCTCAGCATCTTTTTCAACTCAGACTCATTGTCAGCTCAGACTCACTCTCAGCTCAGACTCGCTCTCAGCTCAGCGTCTTTTTCAACTCAGACTCACTCTCAGCTCAGAATCGCTCTCAGCTCAGCATCTTTTTCAACTCAGACTCACTCTCAGCTCAGGCTCGCTCTCAGACTCACTCTCAGCTCAGACTCGCTCTCAGCTCAGACTCACTCTCAGCTCAGACTCTCTTTCAACTTGGACTCACTCTCAGCTCAGACTCACTCTCAGCTCAGACTTGCTCTCAGCCTCGCTCTCAGCTCAGACTCGCTCTCAGCTCAGACTCACTCTCAGCTCAGCGTCTTTTTCAACTCAGACTCACTCTCAGCTCAGCGTCTTTTTCAACTCAGACTCACTCTCAGCTCAGAATCGCTCTCAGCTCAGCATCTTTTTCAACTCAGACTCACTCTCAGCTCAGACTCACTCTCAGCTCAGACTCGCTCTCAGCTCAGCATCTCTTTCAACTCAGACTCGCTCTCAGCTCAGACTCGCTCTCAGCTCAGCATCTCTTTCAACTCAGACTCGCTCTCAGCTCAGACTCGCTCTCAGCTCAGCATCTCTTTCAACTCAGACTCACTCTCAGCTCAGACTCACTCTCAGCTCAGACTCAATCTCAGCTCAGACTCGCTCTCAGCCTCACTCTAAGCTCAGACTCGCTCTCAGCTCAGACTCGCTCTCAGCTCAGACTCTCCTTTAACTCAGACTCGCTCTCAGCTCAGTATCTTTTTCAACTCAGACTCACTCTCAGCTTAGACTCACTCTCAGCTCAGACTCATTCTCAGCTTAGACTCTCTTTCAACTTAGACTCACTCTCAGCTCAGACTCACTCTCAGCTCAGCATCTCTTTCAACTCAGACTCACTCTCAGCTCAGCGTCTTTTTCAACTCAGACTCACTCTCAGCTCAGCGTCTTTTTCAACTCAGACTCACTCTCAGCTCAGACTCGCTCTCAGCTCAGACTCGCTCTCAGCTCAGACTCGCTCTCAGCTCAGCATCTTTTTCAACTCAGACTCACTCTTAGCTCAGACTCACTCTCAGCTCAGCATCTTTTTCAACTCAGACTCACTCTCAGCTCAGACTCACTCTCAGCTCAGACTCGCTCTCAGCCTCACTCTCAGCTCAGACTCGCTCTCAGCTCAGACTCGCTTTCAGCTCAGACTCTCTTTCAACTCAGACTCTCTTTCAACTCAGACTCTCTCTCAGCTCAGCATCTTTTTCAACTCAGACTCACTCTCAGCTCAGACTCACTCTCAGCTCAGACTTACTCTCAGCTCAGACTCTCTTTCAACTTAGACTCACTCTCAGCTCAGACTCACTCTCAGCTCAGCGTCTTTTTCAACTCGGACTCACTCTCAGCTCAGACTCGCTCTTAGCTCAGACTCACTCTCAGCTCAGCATCTTTTTCAACTCAGACTCGCTCTCAGCTCAGACTCACTCTCAGCTCAGCATCTCTTTTTAACTCAGACTCGCTCTCAGCTCAGACTTGCTCTCAGACTCGCTCTCAGCTCAGACTCGCTCTCAGCTCAGATTCGCTCTCAGCCTCTCTGGGGTGGTCAGTCCATTCAGTGGTGTTGAGGTTCTGGACTCTGGGGTGGTCAGTCCATTCAGTGATGTTGAGGTTCTGGACTCTGGGGTGGTCAGTCTGTTCAGTGGTGTTGAGGTTCTGGACTCTGGGGTGGTCAGTCTATTCAGTGGTGTTGAGGTTCTGGACTCTGGAGTGGTCAGTCCATTCAGTGATGTTAAGGTTCTGGACTCTGGGGTGGTCAGTCCATTCAGTGAT
>CM038705.1:51990584-52013084 GCA_021613375.1 Megaleporinus macrocephalus | reverse complement strand
GTATAGTAGTATAGTACTGTAGTATATTAGTTTAGTACTGTAGTATAGTAGTATAGTAGTATAGTACTGTAGTATAGTAGTATAGTATAGTAGTATAGTACTGTAGTATAGTATAGTAGTATAGTACTGTAGTATATTAGTTTAGTACTATAGTATCGTAGTATAGTACTGTAGTATATTAGTTTAGTACTGTAGTATATTAGTTTAGTACTGTAATATAGTATAGTAGTATAGTACTGTAGTATATTAGTTTAGTACTGTAGTATATTAGTTTGGTACTGTAGTATAATATAGTAGTATAGTACTGTAGTATATTAGTTTAGTACTGTAGTATATTAGTTTAGTACTGTAGTATAGTATAGTAGTATAGTACTGTAGTATATTAGTTTAGTACTGTAGTATAGTATAGTAGTATAGTACTGTAGTATATTAGTTTAGTACTGTAGTATATTAGTTTAGTACTGTAGTATAGTATAGTAGTATAGTACTGTAGTATATTAGTTTAGTACTGTAGTATAGTATAGTAGTATAGTATAGTAGTATAGTATAGTAGTATAGTACTGTAGTATAGTATAGTAGTATAGTACTGTAGTATAGTAGTATAGTATAGTAGTATAGTACTGTAGTATATTAGTTTAGTACTGTAGTATAGTATAGTAGTATAGTACTGTAGTATATTAGTTTAGTACTGTAGTATAGTAGTATAGTATAGTAGTATAGTACTGTAGTATAGTATAGTAGTATAGTATAGTACTGTAGTATATTAGTTTAGTACTGTAGTATAGTAGTATAGTACTGTAGTATAGTACTGTAGTATATTAGTTTAGTACTGTAGTATAGTACTGTAGTATATTAGTTTAGTACTGTAGTATAGTATAGTAGTATAGTACTGTAGTATATTAGTTTAGTACTGTAGTATAGTATAGTAGTATAGTACTGTAGTATATTAGTTTAGTACTGTAGTATAGTAATAGTATATACAGGCAGTGCTGCAGTCTGTTATTATCTAATAAAACTAAACTAAACTCTGTGACTCTGAGCTCTGCTGCGCTGTACTCTGAGTGTAGTACTCTAACAGTAAGTCTTCGTCTGTGTGTGTGTATTTACTGTAGGCGAGTATGTGGCCCTCCATCCCTCTGGTGGTCCCTCAGGCCACTCTGGGCACGGCGATGGGTTTGGCTACTTCAGTGCAGATGATCGGCATCGGGATCTCCAACCTGATCGTGGGACAAATCCTGGGAACCAAGAACAGGTGAACCCACCAAGTTACTAACTATTCCTTCTAGAACTGGCTCATATACACATTATAGAAAAAACAGTAGAAGTCATATCGCCCCCTATGCCTCCTGTAGTGTATTACTGTGTGTGTGTGTGTGTGTGTGTGTGTGTGTGTGTGTGTGTGTTTGTGTGTGTGTGTGTGTTTGTGTACTGCAGTGATGCTAAGATTCCTCTGTGGCGATGGCAGCGGATGATGATCTTCATGCTGGCGAATACAATCAGCTGCATCATCACCTCGACTCTGCTGAACATCGTGGACCACAGAGAGGTACGTACACGGGGGGGAGCTGAGCTGACGGTGTAGCTGGATTTCTCAGTCGCCTGGTGACTCCGTCTTTAGTTCACTAATGAAACAGTAGTACCAATACTAATGTAGCACCAATACTAATGAAATAGTAGTACTAATACTAATGTAGCACCAATACTAATGAAATAGTAGTACTAATACTAAAGTAGTGCCAATACTAATGAAGTAGTAGTACTAATACTAATGTAGCACCAATACTTATGAAATAGTAGTACTAATACTAATGTAGCACCAATACTAATGAAATAGTAGTAGTAATACTAATGTAGCACCAATACTAATGAAATAGTAGTACTAATACTAAAGTAGTGCCAATACTAATGAAGTAGTAGTACTAATACTAATGTAGTGCCAATACTAATGAAGTAGTAGTACTAATACTAATGTAGTGCCAGTACTAATGAAGTAGTAGTACTAATACTAAAGTAGTGCCAATACTAATGAAGTAGTAGCACTAATACTAATGTAGTGCCAGTACTAATGAAGTAGTAGTACTAATACTAATGTAGTGCCAGTACTAATGAAGTAGTAGTACTAATACTAATGTAGTGCCAGTACTGATGAAGTAGTAGTACTAATACCAATGTAGTGCCAGTACTAATGAAGTAGTAGTACTAATACTAATGTAGTGCCAGAACTGATGAAGTAGTAGTACTAATACCAATGTAGTGCCAGAACTGATGAAGTAGTAGTACTAATACTAATGTAGTGCCAGTACTGATGAAGTAGTAGTACTAATACTAATGTAGTGCCAGTACTAATGATGTAGTAGTACTAATACTAATGTGGTGCCAGTACTAATGAAGTAGTAGTACTAATACTAATGTAGTGCCAGCACTAATGAAGTAGTAGTACTAATACTAATGTAGTGCCAGTACTAATGAAGTAGTAGTACTAATACTAATGTAGTGTCAGTACTAATGAAGTAGTAGTGCTAATACTAATGTAGTGCCAGTACTAATGAAGTAGTAGTACTAATACTAATGTAGTGCCAGCACTAATGAAGTAGTAGTACTAATACTAATGTAGTGTCAGTACAAATGAAGTAGTAGTGCTAATACTAATGGAGTACCAGTACTAATGAAATAGTAGTACTAATACTGATGTAGTGTCAGTACTAATGAAGTAGTAGCACTAATACTAATGTAGTGCCAGTACTGATGAAATAGTAGTACTAATACTGATGTAGTGCCAGTACTGATGAAGTAGTAGTACTAATAATAATGTAGTGTCAGTACTAATGAAGTAGTAGTACTTATACTAATGGAGTACCAGTACTAATGAAATAGTAGTACTAATACTAATGTAGTGTCAGTACTAATGAAATAGTACTACTAATACTAATGTAGTGTCAGTACTAATGAAGTAGTAGTGCTAATACTAATGGAGTACCAGTACTAATGAAGTAGTAGTACTAATACTGATGTAGTGTCAGTACTAATGAAGTAGTAGCACTAATGCTAATGTAGTGCCAGTACTGATGAAGTAGTAGTACTAATACTAATGTAGTGTCAGTACTAATGAAATAGTAGTACTAATACTAATGTAGTGTCAGTACTAATGAAATAGTAGTACTAATACTAATGTAGTGCCAGTACTAAAGAAGTAGTAGTACTAATACTAATGTAGTGTCAGTACTAATGAAATAGTAGTACTAATACTAATGTAGTGCCAGTACTAAAGAAGTAGTAGTACTAATACTAATGTAGTGTCAGTACTAATGAAATAGTAGTACTAATACTAATGTAGTGTCAGTACTAAAGAAGTAGTAGTACTAATACTAATGTAGTGCCAGTACTAAAGAAGTAGTAGTATTAATACTAATGTAGTGCCAGTACTAAAGAAGTAGTAGTATTAATACTAATGTAGTGCCAGTACTAAAGAAGTAGTAGTACTAATATTAATGTAGTGACAGACTTTAATCAGATTCCGTGTTGTTGATGGAGTGACAGGAAGTGATGTCATTCTCTACGTACACACCTGTAGTCCACCTGTGAGGTTTGAACACGGTAACGATTCTCAGATCTAACAGATTTAACAGCAGGACCTTCACGTCCTGTCAGATATGAGACTGAGGACGCAGGACGGAGACACGCTGGTTCCTTCAAAAGCAGCAGTGCTGAATTCACTGTTTCACAGTTTCTCCTCCACATACAGGAGCTGCAGCTGCACAGCCAGAGGTTCTGAAGGACAGTGAGGGTCAGTGAAGGACAGTGAGAGACAGTGAGGGTCAGTGAGGGTCAGTGAAGGACAGTGAGAGACAGTGAGGGTCAGTGAGGGTCAGTGAAGGACAATGAAGGACAGTGAGGGACAGTGAAGGACAGTAAGAGACAGTGAGAGACTGTAAGAGACTAAGAGACAGTGAGGGACAGTGAAGGACAGTGAGGGACAGTAAGGGACAGTGAGAGACTGTAAGAGACTGTAAGAGACAGTGAGGGACAGTGAGAGACAGTGAGGGACAGTGAGGCTCTGTCCGTTGCTCGTCTCATTAAAAGCAGTGTAAATCAGTGAGGGTCAGTTAGGGACCTTATTTCTATCATGAAAATGAACTAAACTGACAAAACTGGAATATTCAGATATTTATTTATATTTGTTTTTTAATTTTGGGATTCCCATCATTTCTGTTTTGTTTGGTAAATTTAGACAATAAATAAATAAATAAATTAATTAATAAATAACGCACTGTACAATTCAGAGTTCTTGTTCTTATAATGCAGCTTTTATTTATTTATTTATTTATTTATTTATTTATTTATTTGTGTATTTGTGTATATTTCACTGAAACGCAGCCTTTCTGACGCTAACAGCCCTCTGCTCCAGAAAATTATAATAATAATAATAATAATAATAATACTAATAATACTAATAATAATAATAATAATAAAAAAACAATAATAATAAGCAGAAGAATGTGTTAATGTTTAGTATTATTGTTGTTGTTGTTAGCAACAAGAAACAACAACAACAATAATAATAAGTAGTATTCAGTGTGAGGTGTGAACAGAGACAGTCAAAGGGTTCAGTGTGACGCGGTGCGGATGTGGTTTACGGTGATGGTGGTGATGGTGGTGATGGTGGTGATACAGACTGGTTACTGGCTATGCTGTAATACAGAGCTGGTGCAGATGTGATGTAACGGTGATGATGTGGTGTGTCTGTGTTCAGGGAGGAACTCTGAACAGGACCACCAAACGATCCCTGGTGCAGAGCGCGGAGGTGCAGACGGACAGGGAGCCGCTGGTGAACGAGGAGGAGGAGGAGGAGGAGGGAGGAGAGGAGGACCGGATCAACACCTCCACCTCCATCAACAGCTCCTGAACATCATCACATCATCATCACGACAGGGAATAATCACTGAAGGGAAACACACAGCGTTATGTATTATCATAGTTGAACGTGGTCCGTGAACGTGGTCCGTGGGTTGTTTCTGATTGGTCTATGGTGAGCGGAGGTGATGGGGGGGCGGGGTTAATTCTTATTATGTATGTAAACAGAGATCCAGAGATGGTTTTGGTGTGAAATGGTTCAGATGTTGTTTACAGTGGTGGTGACCATCAAACCCACCAGTGAAGCTACACGTGTCTTCTGAGTTTATCTGGATGTTGATGGTAAAATGTGGAAGATCTGAAAACACTAGGTTTTCTTTGGGGACTATTTGAACCTCACAGCGTCCTGCATGTATCCCTCCACCATGAATGGAGTTTAAGACTGAGATCTTCTCTAAACTATCATAAACAGCGTCTCAGAATCAGACAGTGTATTTATAACATCTACTGCAAGAACTTTCTGTGAGGAGCTTTTAGAGGTGGACGTCTGGTTACCTTCACCACCACTGTGAACAGATCTGACTGTATCTAGAACAGAGAACCTCTTTGAACGACTCTGTTTACATACTAACTGTTTAATTATGTACAGTTTGGTGGAGTTTAGTAAAGCTGGTGCTGATTTAGTAGCACTATGATTGGTTTTCAGTTTACTAGGGTTTGGTATGCCAACATGCCTCAGAGGCCAAATGAGCTACTGAAGTATTATTATTATTATTATTATTATTATTATTATTAATATTATTATTATTATTATTATGAAAACTTCCTTTTACACTAGGAGTGAAGATCTGGAAATCAGTCTGAACTGAATGTTTTTCTGAGACTTTACTGTGTTCACTGAGTGAGTGAACGTCTGCATGTTTTTTAATTTTGAATTTTTATATACTGATAATAAACATTTATAAACTCCGCTTCCATCAATCTCCTGATTCATCAATACACACAGCAGACTTGACACACTGACACCTGATCAGATATATTTTATTAATGTAATAGTCAGAGTTGATGACTGTAATAGTCAGAGTTGATCACTGTAATGGTCAGAGGTGATGACTGTAATGGTCAGAGTTGATCACTGTAATGGAGTTGAACACTGTAATGGTCAGAGGTGATCACTGTAATAGTCAGAGTTGATCACTGGAATGGTCGGAGTTGATCGCTGTAATAGAGTTGATCGCTGTAATGGTCAGAGTTGATCACTATTAGTCAGAGTTGATCACTGTAATAGTCAGAGTTGATCACTAATGATCAGAGTTGATCACTGTAATGGTCAAAGTTGATCGCTGTAATGGTCAGAGTTGAACACTGTAATGGTCAGAGTTGATCACTGTAATGGTCAGAGTTGATGACTGTAATAGTCAGAGTTAATCACTGTAATAGTCAGAGTTGATCACTGTAATGGTCAAAGTTGATCGCTGTAATGGTCAGAGTTGAACACTGTAATGGTCAGAGTTGATCACTGTAATGGTCAGAGTTGATGACTGTAATAGTCAGAGTTAATCACTGTAATGGTCAGAGTTGATCACTGTAATGGTCAAAGTTGATCGCTGTAATGGTCAGAGTTGAACACTGTAATGGTCAGAGTTGATCACTGTAATGGTCAGAGTTGATGACTGTAATAGTCAGAGTTAATCACTGTAATAGTCAGAGTTAATCACTGTAATAGTCAGAGTTGATCACTGTAATAGTCAGAGTTGATGACTGTAATGGTCAGAGTTGATGACTGTAATGGTCAGAGTTGATCACTGTAATGGTCAGAGTTGATCACTGTAATAGTCAGAGTTGATCACTGTAATAGTCAGAGTTGATGACTGTAATGGTCAGAGTTGATGACTGTAATGGTCAGAGTTGATCACTGTAATGGTCAGAGTTGATCACTGTAATGGTCAGAGTTGATGACTGTAATGGTCAGAGTTGATCGCTGTAATAGTCAGAGTTGATCACTGTAATGGTCAGAGTTGATCACTGTAATGGTCAGAGTTGATGACTGTAATGGTCAGAGTTGATCGCTGTAATAGTCAGAGTTCATCACTGTAATGGTCAGAGTTCATCACTGTAATGGTCAGAGTTGATCACTGTAATGGTCAGAGTTGATCGCTGTAATAGAGTTGATCACTGTAATGGTCAAAGTTGATCGCTGTAATGGTCAGAGTTGATCACTGTAATAGTCAGAGTTGATCACTGTAATGGTTAGAGTTGATCACTGTAATAGTCAGAGTTGATGCCTGTAATGGTCAGAGTTGATCACTGTAATAGTCAGAGTTGATGACTGTAATGGTCAGAGTTGATGACTGTAATGGTCAGAGTTGATCACTGTAATGGTCAGAGTTGATCACTGTAATGGTCAGAGTTGATCGCTGTTATAGTCAGAGTTGATCACTGTAATGGTCAGAGTTGATCACTGTAATGGTCAGAGTTGATCGCTGTAATAGAGTTGATCACTGTAATGGTCAAAGTTGATCGCTGTAATGGTCAGAGTTGATCACTGTAATAGTCAGAGTTGATCACTGTAATGGTTAGAGTTGATCACTGTAATAGTCAGAGTTGATGCCTGTAATGGTCAGAGTTGATCACTGTAATAGTCAGAGTTGATGACTGTAATGGTCAGAGTTGATGACTGTAATGGTCAGAGTTGATCACTGTAATGGTCAGAGTTGATGACTGTAATGGTCAGAGTTGATCACTGTAATGGTCAGAGTTGATCACTGTAATGGTCAGAGTTGATCGCTGTAATAGTCAGAGTTGATCACTGTAATGGTCAGAGTTGATCACTGTAATGGTCAGAGTTGATCGCTGTAATAGAGTTGATCACTGTAATGGTCAAAGTTGATCGCTGTAATGGTCAGAGTTGATCACTGTAATAGTCAGAGTTGATCACTGTAATGGTTAGAGTTGATCACTGTAATAGTCAGAGTTGATGCCTGTAATGGTCAGAGTTGATGACTGTAATAGTCAGAGTTGATGACTGTAATGGTCAGAGTTGATCACTGTAATGGTCAGAGTTGATCACTGTAATGGTCAGAGTTGGTCGCTGTAATGGAGTTGAACACTGTAATAGTCAGAGTTGATCACTGTAATGGTCAGAGTTGATCACTGTAATAGTCAGAGTTGATCACTTTAATGGTCAGAGATGAACACTGTAATGGTCAGAGTTGATCGCTGTAATGGTCAGAGTTGATCGCTGTAATAGTCAAAGTTGATCACCGTAATGATCAGAGTTGATCACTGTAATGGTCAAAGTTGATCACTGTAATGGTGAGAGTTGATGACTGTAATGGTCAGAGTTGATCACTGTAATGGTCAGAGTTGATCACTGTAATGGTCAGAGTTGAACACTGTAATGGTCAGAGTTGATCGCTGTAATAGTCAGAGTTCATCACTGTAATGGTCAGAGTTGATCACTGTAATGGTCAGAGTTGATCACTGTAATGGTCAGAGTTGATCACTGTAATGGTTAGAGTTGATCACTGTAATAGTCAGAGTTGATCACTGTAATAGAGTTGATCACAGTAATGGTCAGAGTTGACCGCTGTAATAGAGTTGATCACAGTAATGGTCAAAGTTGATCGCGGTAATGGTTAGAGTTGATCACTGTAATAGTCAGAGTTGATCACTGTAATAGAGTTGATCACAGTAATGGTCAGAGTTGACCGCTGTAATAGAGTTGACCGCTGTAATGGTCAGAGTTGATCACTAATGGTCAGAGTTAAACACTGTAATGGTCAGAGTTGAACACTGTAATGGTCAGAGTTGATCGCTGTAATAGTCAGAGTTGATCGCTGTAATGGTCAGAGTTGATCACTGTAATGGTCAGAGTTGAACACTGTAATGGTCAGAGTTGAACACTGTAATGGTCAGAGTTGATCACTGTAATGGTCAGAGTTGAACACTGTAATGGTCAGAGTTGATCACTGTAATAGTCAGAGTTGATGACTGTAATGGTCAGAGTTGAACACTGTACTGGTCAGAGTTGAACACTGTAAGGGTCAGAGTTGATCCCTGTAATAGTCAGAGTTGATCACTGTAATGGTCAGAGTTGATAATTGTAATGGTCAGAGTTGATCACTGTAATGGTCAGAGTTGATCGCTGTAATAGTCAGAGTTAGTCACTGTAATAGTCAGAGTTGATAATTGTAATGGTCAGAGTTGATGACTGTAATGGTCAGAGTTGATCACTGTAATGGTCAGAGTTGAACACTAATAGTCAGAGTTGAACAATGTAATAGTCAGAGTTGAACAATGTAAAGGTCAGAGTTGATCGCTGTAATGGTCAGAGTTGATCACTGTAATGATCAGAGTTGATCACTGTAATAGTCAGAGTTGATCACTGTAATGGTGAGAGTTGATCCCTGTAATAGTCAGAGTTGATCACTGTAATAGTCAGAGTTGAACGCTGTAATAGTCAGAGTTGATCACTGTAATGGTCAGAGTTGATGGCTGTAATGGTCAGAGTTGATCACTGTAATGGTGAGAGTTGATGACTGTAATGGTCAGTGTTAATGGCTGTAATGGTCAGAGTTGAACGCTGTAAAAGTCAGAGTTGATCGCTGTAATGGTCAGTGTTAATGGCTGTAATGGTCAAAGTTGATCGCTGTAATGGTCAAAGTTGATCACTGTAATGGTCAAAGTTGATCGCTGTAATGGTCAGAGTTGAACGCTGTAATAGTCAGAGTTGATCACTGTAATGGTCAGAGTTGATGACTGTAATGGTCAGAGTTGAACACTGTAATGGTCAAAGTTGATCACTGTAATGGTCAGAGTTGATGACTGTAATGGTCAGAGTTGAACACTGTAATGGTCAGAGTTGATCACTGTAATGGTCAAAGTTGATCACTGTAATGGTGAGAGTTGATGACTGTAATAGTCAGAGTTGATCACTGTAATGGTCAAAGTTGATCGCTGTAATGGTCAGAGTTGAAAGCTGTAATAGTCAGAGTTGATCACTGTAATGGTCAGAGTTGATGACTGTAATGGTCAGAGTTGAACACTGTAATGGTCAAAGTTGATCACTGTAATGGTCAGAGTTGATGACTGTAATGGTCAGAGTTGAACACTGTAATGGTCAGAGTTGATCACTGTAATGGTCAAAGTTGATCACTGTAATGGTGAGAGTTGATGACTGTAATAGTCAGAGTTGATCGCTGTAATAGTCAGAGTTGATCACTGTAATGGTCAGAGTTGATCACTGTAATGGTCAGAGTTGAACACTGTAATGGTCAGAGTTGATCACTGTAATGGTCAAAGTTGATCACTGTAATGGTGAGAGTTGATGACTGTAATAGTCAGAGTTGATCACTGTAATAGTCAGAGTTGATCACTGTAATGGTCAGAGTTGATCACTGTAATGGTCAGAGTTGAACACTGTAATGGTCAGAGTTGATCGCTGTAATGGTCAGAGTTGATCACTGTAATAGTCAGAGTTGATCGCTGTAATAGTCAGTGTTGATCACTGTAATAGAGCTGACCGCTGTAATGGTCAGAGTTGATCACTGTAATGGTCAGAGTTGATCACTGTAATGGTCAGAGTTGATCGCTGTAATAGAGTTGACCGCTGTAATGGTCAGAGTTGATCGCTGTAATAGAGTTGACCACTGTATTGGTCAGAGCTGACCGCTGTAATGGTCAGAGTTGATCACTGTAATGGTCAGAGTTGATCACTGTAATGGTCAGAGTTGATCGCTGTAATAGAGTTGACCACTGTATTGGTCAGAGTTGATCGCTGTAATGGTCAGAGTTGATCGCTGTAATAGAGTTGACCGCTGTAATGGTCAGAGTTGATCACTGTAATGGTCAGAGTTGATCACTGTAATGGTCAGAGTTGAACACTGTAATGGTCAGAGTTGATCACTGTAATAGTCAGAGTTGATCGCTGTAATAGTCAAAGTTGATCACTGTAATAGTCAGTGTTGATCGCTATAATGGTCAGAGTTGTTTATTGTAATAGTCAGAGTTGATGATTGTAATATTCAGAGTTGATACCTGTAATAGAGTTGGTCACTGTAATAGTCAAAGTTGATAGCTGTAATGGTCAGAGTTGAACACTGTAATGGTCAGAGTTGATCACTTATGGTCAGAGTTGATCGCTCTAATAGTCAGAGTTGATGACTGTAATGGTCAGAGTTGAACGCTGTAATAGTCAGAGTTGATCACTGTAATGGTCAGAGTTGATCACTGTAATGGTCAAATTTGATCGCTGTATTGGTCAGAGTTGATCGCTGTAATGGTCAGAGTTGATCACTGTAATAGTCAGAGTTGATCGCTGTAATAGTCAGAGTTGATCACTGTAATGGTCAGAGTTGATCGCTGTAATGGTCAGAGTTGATCGCTCTAATGGTCAGAGTTGATCACTGTAATAGTCAGAGTTGATCACTGTAATGGTCAGAGTTGAACGCTGTAATAGTCAGAGTTGATCACTGTAATGGTCAAAGTTGATCACTTTAATGGTCAGAGTTGAACACTGTAATGGTCAGAGTTGATCGCTGTAATTGTCAGAGTTGATCATTGTAATAATCAGAGTTAATCACTGTAATGGTCAAAGTTGATCACTGTAATGGTCAGAGTTGAACACTGTAATGGTCAGAGTTGAACACTGTAATGGTCAAAGTTGATCACTGTAATGGTCAGAGTTGATGACTGTAATAGTCAGAGTTGATCACTGCAATGGTCAAAGTTGATGACTGTAATGGTCAGAGTTGATCACTGTAATGGTCAGAGTTGGTCACTGTAATGGTCAGAGTTGGTAACTGTAATGGTCAGAGTTGATGACTGTAATGGTCAGAGTTAATTGCTGTAATGGTCAGAGTTGATGACTGTAATGGTCAGAGTTGATCACTGTAATGGTCAGAGTTGGTCACTGTAATGGTCAGAGTTGGTAACTGTAATGGTCAGAGTTGATGACTGTAATAGAGTTGATCGCTGTAATAGTCAGAGTTGATGGCTGTAATGGTCAGAGTTGATTACTGTAATGGTCAGAGTTGAACACTGTAATGGTCAGGATTGATGACTGTAATGGTCAGAGTTGATGACTGTAATGGTCAGAGTTAATCGCTGTAATGGTCAGAGTTGGTCACTGTAATGGTCAGAGTTGATCTCTGTAATGGTCAGAGTTGATTACTGTAATGGTCAGAGTTGATCACTGTAATGGTCAGAGTTGATCACTGTAATGGTCAGAGTTGATTACTGTAATGGTCAGAGTTGATGATTGTAATGGTCAGAGTTAATTGCTGTAATGGTCAGAGTTGAAGACTGTAATGGTCAGAGTTGATCACTGTAATGGTCAGAGTTGGTCACTGTAATGGTCAGAGTTGGTAACTGTAATGGTCAGAGTTGATCACTGCTTTCACACACACATGAACTTGAGTTCCTTTCACTGGTACTGAGGGTCCGAGCCCACTTCCTGAAAAACAAGCCCACACCATAATCCCCCCTCCACCAAACTTTACACTCAGCACAATGCAGTCAGACGAGTATCGGTCCTCTGGCAACTGCCAAATCCAGACTCTTCCATCAGATTGCCAGATGGAGAAGCGTGATTGGTCACTCCAGAGAACCTGTTTCCACTGCTCTAGAGTCCAGTGTTGGCATGCTTTACTCCACTGCATCCGATGCTCTGCATTGTTCTTGGTGATGTAAGGCTTGGATGCAGCTGCTCGGCCATGGAGACCCATTCCATGAAGCTCTCTACGCTACACTAGTGTACACTAGTACACTATATAACAGTGTTATTACAGGTTTACAGTTCTGAGTACTGAACTCTCACTATTACACTATATAACAGTGTTATTACAGGTATACACTCTGGTAGACTGAACTCTCACTATTACACTATATAACAGTGTTATTACAGGTTTACAGTTCTGAGTACTGAACTCTCACTATTACACTATATAACAGTGTTATTACAGGTATACACTCTGGTAGACTGAACTCTCACTATTACACTATATAACAGTGTTATTACAGGTTTACAGTTCTGAGTACTGAACTCTCACTACTACACTATATAACAGTGTTATTACAGGTTTACAGTTCTGAGTACTGAACTCTCACTATTACACTATATAACAGTGTTATTACAGGTTTACAGTTCTGAGTACTGAACTCTCACTATTACACTATATAACAGTGTTATTACAGGTTTACAGTCCTGAGTACTGAACTCGCACTATTACACTATATAACAGTGTTATTACAGGTTTACAGTCCTGAGTACTGAACTCGCACTATTACACTATATAAAAGTGTTTATCATTTTTGATTAGTTCTGTATTCATATTTTATTTTATTTTTTTATTTCAATGTTATTTTTATTATTATTATTATTATTATATCTTGTTTTTTCCCGTGAAATTTCTTTTGAACTATTTCACTTCAATTTCATTTACTTACTTTTTTATTTTGTATTATTATTATTTCTATATTTATGTTCACTGTTATTTTTACATTTTCAAAAATAAAACCAAAAAAAAATGTTTTTATTTTCTTTATATCAAACCCTGTTCATGTAAATGCTCGGCTACATTGAAAGTGAGGGTTGTCCTCAATGTATATCCGAGCTTACATTAATTGATTGATTGATTGATTGATTGGTTATTGCAGGTTAACAGTCTATGGAGACAGCGCTACAACTTTAATCTGTCCTCGCTGCAGTAGCTCGTGTGGACAGCAGGGGGCACCCGCAGCGCGGCGGTTGTGTTCCCTCTCGGTGTTTGGAGAGTTTAGTGCGTATAAAACTCGAACTCAGCTCCTGATTAAGCCTCTCAGTCCTAACACTCTTCTATTATCACTCCATATCACTCCACATCACTCTGACTGCAGCACTTTTATCCAGAGCGGCCCGTTTCGGCTTGTTTTTCTCGCAATTTCCACCGAACTTGACTCTCTTTCTTCTTCTTGTTCGTGAAAGACGCCTCAACTCTTCTTGTGTTCCTATTGGACGCGGGGCCGTCGTGACCTCACCGGTGGGCGTGTACTTGCCTGTGATTGGCTGGCGCAGCTGTCGATCAGCGTGTCCATCGCTTCTTTTTACTCGTTTACAGTTTTTATTATTATTTTAATACTTTTTATCAGTTTTTTTGCGGATTTTACTGAATATTTTGAGGAAAAACATAAAAAAATTAAAACAATAACCGCCCCCACTCGCTCTCTCTAGGCCCCGCCCCCTCCTCCTCCTCCCTCTCCTCCTCCTCCCGGTTGCTCGGTGAAAGTGGCCGCTCGCGCTGACCGGAGATCCGCGACAAATAGAGACGAAGAGCGAGAGAACGAGAGCGCGAGGGGCAGAGAGAGGCGATGGTCAGCGCTGGGCTCGGACACTGCAGCCGGTCACCGTCCTCCTCCTGCGGTCACTTCCCCGCTGTCTAAGTTCCGCGGACCCCCACGCGCGCACTCCGGAGTCGGTCCGCTTCTCCGTCGGAATTTTTGCGAGGAAGAAAAAAAAAGCACACAAAACGAGCCCCCCTCGCGAGCCCCGTGCTACAGGGGGTCTGGACTGGAGCGCGCATGCGCACCGGAGCCCTCCATCAGTAGCAGCTCCGCGGCCGCCGCTGCGCACCGAAAGTTTGAGTTGGGATCAAAGCGCCGAGATGAGCTCGAGCCTAGCGGGACCCTCCTGACCGACCCCCGCACACGTAGCGCCCCGCACGCGCAGCTCCGGCTCCAGCGGCGGCCGCCAGGCTCGGTATGCGGGCTGCAGGGCGGCGGGCAGCGGGCTGTGAGCGGCTGTGGCGCAGTTCGAGCCTCTGAGGCGGAGCGCGATCCAGACCAGCGGGCAGAGCCGCGCAGCGCGGCCGGGCCGAGAGCGCACCATGGCGGCCAACAGGGAGACGCCGTGCCGCAAGTTCCAGGCGAACATGTTCAACAAGAGCAAGTGTCAGAACTGCTTCAAGCCCAGAGACGCTCACCTGCTCAACGACGAGGACTTCGCTCAGGTGAGGTTACACGCGCACAGGTAGAGCAGTAACGGGGAGAGGGGCTGGAGTTTCGGAGCTCATTAAAGGGCCCATATCACAGAATTCCCCCAGAGCTTTAACTTCCTTCAGAGCTTTAACCCGCTTCATAGGGGTGTAAGGAAATATCGTAGGGGTGTAAGGAAATATCGTAGGGGTGTAAGGAAATATCGTAGGGGTGTAAGGAAATATCGTAGGGGTGTAAGGGAATATTGTAGGGGTGTAAGGAAATATCGTAGGGGTGTAAGGAAATATCGTAGGGGTGTAAGGGAATATCGTAGGGGTGTAAGGAAATATCGTAGGGGTGTAGGGAAATATCGTAGGGGTGTAAAGAAATATCGTAGGGGTGTAAGGAAATATCGTAGGGGTGTTAGGAAATATCGTAGGGGTGTAAGGAAATATCGTAGGGGTGTAAGGGAATATCGTAGGGGTGTAAAGAAATATCGTAGGGGTGTAAAGAAATATCGTAGGGGTGTAAGGAAATATTGTAGGGGTATAAAGAAATATCGTAGGGGTGTAAGGAAATATCGTAGGGGTGTAAAGAAATATCGTAGGGGTGTAAAGAAATGTCGTAGGGGTGTAAGGAAATATCGTAGGGGTGTAAAGGAATATCGTAGGGGTGTAAGGAAATATCGTAGGGGTGTAAA
The DNA here is from genome assembly GCA_021613375.1 of Megaleporinus macrocephalus. Classification (NCBI taxonomy): domain Eukaryota; kingdom Metazoa; phylum Chordata; class Actinopteri; order Characiformes; family Anostomidae; genus Megaleporinus; species Megaleporinus macrocephalus. The sequence goes on along the minus strand of CM038705.1, from coordinate 51,997,582 downwards.
GAAATATCGTAGGGGTGTAAAGAAATATCGTAGGGGTGTAAGGAAATATCGTAGGGGTGTAAGGAAATATCGTAAGGGTGTAAAGGAATGTCGTAGGGGTGTAAGGGAATATCGTAGGGGTGTAAGGAAATATCGTAGGGGTGTAAAGGAATATCGTAGGGGTGTAAGGAAATATCGTAGGGGTGTAAGGAAATATCGTAGGGGTGTAAAGAAATATCGTAGGGGTGTAAGGAAATATCGTAGGGGTGTAAAGAAATATCGTAGGGGTGTAAAGAAATATCGTAGGGGTGTAAGGAAATATCGTAGGGGTGTAAAGAAATATCGTAGGGGTGTAAGGAAATATCGTAGGGGTGTAAAGAAATATCGTAGGGGTGTAAGGAAATATCGTAGGGGTGTAAGGAAATATCGTAGGGGTGTAAAGAAATATCGTAGGGGTGTAAGGAAATATCGTAGGGGTGTAAAGAAATATCGTAGGGGTGTAAGGAAATATCGTAGGGGTGTAAAGAAATATCGTAGGGGTGTAAGGAAATATCGTAGGGGTGTAAAAAAATATCGTAGGGGTGTAAGGAAATATCTTTGGGGTGTAAAGAAGTATCGTAGGGGTGTAAAGAAATATCGTAGGGGTGTAAGGAAATATCGTAGGGGTGTAAAGAAATATCGTAGGGGTGTAAGGAAATATCGTAGGGGTGTAAGGAAATATCGTAGGGGTGTAAAGAAATATCGTAGGGGTGTAAGGAAATATCGTAGGGGTGTAAAGAAATATCGTAGGGGTGTAAAGAAATATCGTAGGGGTGTAAGGAAATATCGTAGGGGTGTAAGGAAATATCGTAGGGGTGTAAAGAAATATCGTAGGGGTGTTAGGAAATATCGTAGGGGTGTAAGGAAATATCGTAGGGGTGTAAAGAAATATCGTAGGGGTGTAAGGAAATATCGTAGGGGTGTAAAGAAATATCGTAGGGGTGTTAGGAAATATCGTAGGGGTGTAAGGAAATATCGTAGGGGTGTAAAGAAATATCGTAGGGGTGTAAAGAAATATCGTAGGGGTGTAAGGAAATATCGTAAGGGTGTAAAGAAATATCGTAGGGGTGTTAGGAAATATCGTAGGGGTGTAAAGAAATATCGTAGGGGTGTAAAGAAATATCGTAGGGGTGTAAGGAAATATCGTAGGGGTGTAAGGAAATATCGTAGGGGTGTAAGGAAATATCGTAGGGGTGTAAGGGAATATCGTAGGGGTGTAAAGAAATATCGTAGGGGTGTAAAGAAATATCGGGAATATTAAATATTGTGATATTGTGCTTTATGGTATTGTGTCGATTCTTAACATCACAGTATCATCATTTGTAATCAATAGATAAACATTTGGGCTCGTTTTGTGTTGCGTTTAAACCCCCGACCACTAGATGTCCGTGTTCTTCACTCTTAAACTCCCACATAAACAAGCAGCGTAGTTTTCCTGAAGTGAATTTTTAAATATTGAGATATAAATATCATCACTTACAGTATTGCGATTTATGTATCGCAGTGTATCGAATCGTAACCGCCGTGTCACGATACGTATCGGCAAGTTCCGGTTCTTTGTACGCAGTTTGTGTTGCGTTTGAATCCCCGACCACTAGATGTCAGTGTTCTTCACTGTTCAGCTCTTCCACCCCAGCACTCTCGATATACATCGCTGTTTAGAGTATCGCAATATAGACGATATATTGTATCGCCAGGTTCGTCGCGCACACCGTCCTAGCGTTTAATATAGTTCCTCGTTTTTTGTGATGTCACAAAAACAACATAACGAAAAACAAACGTTGTGTGTAAGTTAACGTAAGGAGGTTTTATTCTCAGTGATTTTGGAGCGTTTCTATTGGTCCGTTTGTCACAGAAATGCAACAGTATTTGCATATATCTGCATGCAGCAGTTTAGCTCCGCCCACTCAACCTGATAGGTGGATCCATATATCCTGCACATCTCCAGAGTCCACAGAGACCGGCCCATTCATGGAGAAAAGCCCCGCCCTCCAGGAAGAACAGCCAATCAGTTGGCAGGTTACGCTGTGAGTGGAGAAGGTTGGTGATGTTGTGGAGATTGTTGTAGCCAGAACACGCTGACCAGTCTGACCAGAACACGCTGACCAGTCTGACCAGAACACGCTGACCAGTCTGACCAGAACACGCTGACCAGGCTCACCAGTCAGGATCCAAACGCTACAGACTGTTGAAGAGGTTTGGTCAGATGTTATCTGAGATGTTGAACGTGTGAGATGACCTTTAATCTGGAGAGTCTTGGTGTCTCCATTCAGAGAGAGGGCCGGCGCTGTTATGAGATGACCACTGAGTGACCAGACTCTCTTGTAAGACCTATAGGGAGAACCCATAATGAAGAACCACTGATAGAAACCAAGGCCCAAAAGGAGAACCTACCCATGAAGAACAACCACTGAGAGAAACCAAGACTCAAAAGGAGAACCTACCCATGAAGAACAAACACTGAGAGAAACCAAGACTCAAAAGGAGAACCTACCCATGAAGAACAACCACTGAGAGAAACCAAGACTCAAAAGGAGAACCTACCCATGAAGAACAACCACTGAGAGAAACCAAGACTCAAAAGGAGAACCTACCCATGAAGAACCACTGAGAGGAACCTAGGCTGAAAAGATCTGGAGATGAAACTCCAGACAGAGAGTTTGTACAGCAGCTGCTCTCCGAGCCTCACCTGGTCAGAAGTCCACTGTTTACAGAGGTTCTCACTCCGGAATGTCTCGCAGCTGAGTCCAGGAACAGACGGGCCGCTGGGAATACCGAGAAAGAGAATTCCCGGTGGGTCGGTCTGAGACTGTACCTGCAGTCTGGGTGGGCTGGAATTCTAGACTGAGGTCAGTAGGGTCCAGCTGGAGTCCAGTTCCCGGAGTGTCCTTCACGGACTGACCGGAGGAAAAGGTCAGGAACGTCCCCGGCAGCTCAGGTTGTTTAGGAAGGCGGTGACACGTATATGCTAGTATAAAGAAATTTATATCCTGGAAAGATTTAAGATTCCTGGGCCAAAGGACCCCCATAGGACCCCCACAGAGCAGCTACTATTAGGGAGGTGGATCATTCTCAGCCCTGCAGTGACACTGACGTGGTGGTGGTGTGTTAGTGTGTGCTGTGCTGGTGTGAGTGGATCAGACACAGCAGTGTCCCCTCACTGTCCACTCTATTAGACACTCCTGGATTATTCCAAACATTCCTTCTCTTTAAAAAAAAATCATATTTAACGTTCCTCTCCTAAACCGCTGATCACTCTGGGTCGAGGGGGCTGCGGGGGTCTATCCCAGCATTCAGGGGGCAGGAAACACACTGGGCAGATACACACTCACCCCTGGAGGCAGTTTAGTATCTCACCTGACCGCCTGGGCTCGGACTGTGGTAGGAAACCGGAGCACCGGGAGGAGGAAACAGACTTCGGAGAACATGCACCAGGCCAGGAAGTCAAACCCAGACCTTCTGGTGGAGGGGCAGCAGTTCTACCCACCGGACCACCCAGCGGCCCCCGTGCGTAACAACGGGACAGGATCTGAAATAGTGTTGCTGGGCGAAATCGGAAAAAACGGGAATAACGATGTTGCTTTCCAGTCAAAGGTTCCAGAATCAGAACTGAGGAGTTCTTTAGGAGCACAGAACTACATCTGCTGATCAGACAGAACCTCAGCGGCTCAGTGGAGGCTCGGGCCTGGAATGGTGTCTGGCCTGGAATGGTGTCTGGCCTGGAATGGTGTCTGGCCTGGAATGGTGTTGGGCCTGAAACGGTGTCTGGCCTGGAATGGTGTCTGGCCTGGAATGGTGTTGGGCCTGAAACGGTGTCGGGCCTGGAATGGTGTTGGAATGGTGTCAGGCCTGGAACGGTATCGGGCCTGGAATGGTGTTGGAGTGGTATCAGGTCTGGAACGGTGTCGGGTCTGGAACGGTGTTGGGTCTGGAGCGGTGTCGGGTCTGGAACGGTGTCGGGTCTGGAACGGTGTCGGGTCTGGAGCGGTATCAGGTCTGGAGCGGTGTCAGGTCTGGAACGGTGTCGGGTCTGGAGCGGTATCAGGTCTGGGACGGTGTCAGGTCTGGAACGGTGTCAGGTCTGGAACGGTGTCGGGTCTGGAGCGGTATCAGGTCTGGGACGGTGTCAGGTCTGGAACGGTGTCAGGTCTGGAACGGTGCCGGGTCTGGAGCGGTATCAGGTCTGGGACGGTGTCAGGTCTGGAACGGTGTCGGGTCTGGAATGGTGTCGGGTCTGGAGCGGTATCAGGTCTGGGACGGTGTCAGGTCTGGAACGGTGTCAGGTCTGGAGCGGTGTCGGGTCTGGAACGGTGTCGGGTCTGGAACGGTGTCGGGTCTGGAACGGTGCCGGGTCTGGAGCGGTGTCGGGTCTGGAGCGGTGTCGGGTCTGGGACGGTGTCGGGTCTGGAACGGTGTCGGGTCTGGAATGGTGTCGGGTCTGGAACGGTGCCGGGTCTGGAGCGGTATCAGGTCTGGGACGGTGTCAGGTCTGGAACGGTGTCGGGTCTGGAACGGTGTTGGGTCTGGAACGGTGCCGGGTCTGGAATGGTGTTGGAATGGTGTCTCACTGAGGAAGGAAGTGATGGTGAAAGGTGGTTGTGATTGGATTGAGGTCCGATAGCGATCCGGAAGCGGTGTGGAATTCCGCGGGATGGAAACCGGAACGCTGTGTTGGTGGTCCGGTTGATTCTCGTGTTGGTTGATTCGTTCAGAATTAGCACTTTGTAGCGAGTTAGCTAGGTAGCTAATGCTAACAGTGCTGGTTAATCGGTGCTCCTTTGTTTATTATCAGGTCTGATTAGCGCAGGTGAGGTGAACTGGACGCTCCGCTGGGAGAAGCTCACCTGGTTCAGGTGTGAGTGTTGCTCTGTGTACATGGTGGGGCTGATTTATGGTCTGATCATGAGCTGATGATGGAATGATGATGGTGGTCTGATAAATGTCTGATTGTTGTGTTATGATGATTGTATGATTTTAGTGGTCTGATGGTCTGAAGGTGGTGGTATGGTGAAGGTGTGATAGTGGTCTGATGGTGGTCTTATGATTGTATGATTGTGATATGGTGGTCTGATGATGGAATGATGATGGTGGTCTGATAAATGTCTGATTGTTGTGTTATGATGATTGTATGATTTTAGTGGTCTGATGTTCTGAAGGTGGTGGTATGGTGAAGGTGTGATAGTGGTCTGATGGCGTTATGGTGGTCTGATGGTGGTCTAATGATTGTATGATGGCGATATGATGGTCTGATGATGGAATGATGGTAGTCTGATAAATGTCTGATTGTTGTATTATGATGATTGTATGATGGTAGTGGTCTGATGGTCTGAAGGTGGTGGTATGGTGAAGGTGTAATGGTGGTCTGATGGCTTTATGGTGGTCTGATGATTGTATGATGGCGTTATGGTGGTCTGATGGTGGTCTGATGATTGTATGTTGGCGTTATGGTGGTCTGATGGTAGTCTGATGGCGTTATGGTGGTCTGATGGCGTTATGGTGGTCTGATGGCGTTGTAGTGGTCTGATGGTGGTCTGGTGGCTTTATGGTGGTCTGATGGTGGTCTGGTGGTGGTCTGATGGCTTTATGGTGTTATGGTGGTCTGATGGTATTATGGTGGCCTGATGGTGGTCTGATGGCGTTATGGTGGTCTGATGGTGGTCTGATGGTGATCTGATGGCTTTATGGTGGTCTGATGGTGGTGTGATGGCTTTATGGTGGTCTGATGGTGGTCTGATGGTGTTATGGTGGTCTGATGGTGTTATGGTGGTCTGATGGTGGTCTGATGATTTTATGTTGGCATTATGGTGGTTTGATGGTGGTCTAACGGTGGTCTTATGATTGTATGATGGTGATATGGTGGTCTGATGGCGTAATGGTGGTCTGATGGCGTTGTGGTGGTCTGATGGTGGTCTGATGGCATTATGGTGGTCTGATGGCGTTGTGGTGGTCTGATGGCTTTATGGTGGTCTGATGGTGTTATGGTGGTCTGATGGCGTTATGGTGGTCTGATGGTGGTCTGATGGTGGTCTGATGGTGTTATGGTGGTCTGATGGGGGTCTGATGGTGGTCTGATGGCATTATGGTGGTTTGATGGTGGTCTGATGGCATTATGGGGGTCTGATGGTGTGATGGTGGTCTGATGGTGTGATGGTGGTCTGATGGTGGTCTGATGGTGTGATGGTGGTCTGATGGTGTGATGGTGGTCTGATGGTTGTCTGGTGGTGGTCTGATGGTGGTCTGATGGCATTATGGTGGTCTGATGGTGGTCTGATGGTGGTCTGATGGTGGTCTGATGGTGATATAGTGGTCTGATGGTGGTACAGACTGTAGAACACAGGGAAACACTGCGTGTCAGTATGTGGGTTAAAGTCCACGATCACTCCCCGTCTTACATCATCACCGACAGCAAACACTCACACACCTACACTCACACTCACACACACTATACACACACACACTAAACACACACACTATACACACACACTATACACACACACACACACACACACACACACTATATACACACACTATACACACACACTATACACACACACTATATATACACACACACACACTATACACACACTATACACACACTATACACACACACACACACCTACACTCACACACACCTACACTCACACTATACACACACACTATACACACACACACACTATACAAACACACACACACACACACACACTAAACACACTATACACACACACACTATACACACACACACACACACTAAACACACACACACACACACTATACACACACACACACACTATACACACACACACACACACACACTATACACACACACACACACACACACACTATACACACACACCTACACTCACACTTACACACACTATACACACACTATACACACACTATACACACACACACCTACACTCACACTCACACACACTATACACACACACACCTACACTCACACTCACACACACTATACACAC
>CM038705.1:51960584-51983084 GCA_021613375.1 Megaleporinus macrocephalus | reverse complement strand
GGAGTTTATTCCTGCCCCTGACTCGCGTTTAAGGTTGAACAGAAACTAATGTGAACTTGGATCTAATTCAGGATGAACACATGGTACAAGCTGACTGACTGACTGACTGACTGACTGACTGACTGACTGACCGACTGACGGACAGACGGACACAGCAGTGAAATTAGAGCATCAGAAGTTTTTGTGCCAGATCAAACAGAAGGTTTTTGGGGAATTGTGTTTGTATGTGGGATAAACATGTTCCGATATCTCAGAACGGATTCTGACCTTTGTCCACAGGATTCCTGGAGGAGGTCAGTGGAGTCCCTGACCGTCTGAGTCTGACCGTGTGGTGTTTGTGTTTCAGGCTAAGCCCATATACGGAGGATGGCTGCTTCTGGCTCCGGAGGGAACCAACTTCGAGAACCCGCTACACCGTTCACGGGTGAGTCACCAGGAGCTTCACACCAGTCAGTCCTGAGCTGCTCACACACCTGCAGCGCTGCATCCGGGCTAGTCGCTGTTCAGCATGGCAGTAGCCTGGGTCTAGCATGGGGCTTTTCGGGGTCCAGCAGTATCCAGACTGAATCCAGGTTCTATCTAGACTGTATCCAGAATGAATCCAGGTTCTGTCTAGACTGAATCTAGGGTCTATCTAGACTGTATCCAGACTGAATCCAGGTTCTGTCTAGACTGAATCCAGGTTCTGTCCAGACTGTATCCAGACTGAATCCAGCTTCTATCTAGGCTGTATCCAGGTTCTGTCTAGACTGTATCTAGACTAAATCCAAGTTGTATCTAGACTGTATCCAGGTTCTGTCTAGACTGAATCCAGACTGAATCCAGGTTCTGTCTAGACTGAATCTAGGTTCTGTCCGGACTGTATCCAGACTGAATCCATCTTCTATCTAGGCTGTATCCAGGTTCTGTCTAGACTGAATCTAGGTTCTGTCCGGACTGTATCCAGACTGAATCCAGCTTCTATCTAGGCTGTATCCAGGTTCTACCTAGACTGTATCCAGGTTCTATCTAGACTGTATCTAGACTAAATCCAGGTTGTATCCAGACTGAATCCAGCTTCTATCTAGGCTGTATCCAGGTTCTATCTAGACTGTATCTAGACTAAATCCAGGTTGTATCCAGACTGAATCCAGGTTCTGTCTACACTGAATCCAGGTTCTATCTAGACTGTATCCAGACTGGATCCAGGTTGTATCTAGACTGAATCTAGGTTCTATCTAGACTGTATCCAGACTGAATCCAGGTTCTATCTAGACTGTATCCAGACTGAATCCAGGTTCTATCTAGACTGTATCCAGACTGGATCCAGGTTCTATCTAGACTGAATCTAGGTTCTATCTAGACTGTATCCAGACTGAATCCAGGTTCTATCTAGACTGTATCCAGACTGAATCCAGGTTCTATCTAGACTGTATCTAGACTAAATCCAGTTTGTATCTAGACTGAATCCAGGTTCTGTCTAGACTGAATCTAGGTTTTATCTAGACTGTATCCAGACTGAATCCAGGTTCTGTCTAGACTGAATCCAGGTTCTGTCCGGACTGTATCCAGACTGAATCCAAGTTGTATCTAGACTGAATCTAGGTTCTATCTAGATTGTATCCAGACTGAATCCAGGTTCTGTCTAGACTGAATCCAGGTTCTATCTAGACTGTATCCAGACTGAATCCAGGTTCTGTCTAGACTGAATCTAGGTTCTGTCCGGACTGTATCCAGACTGATTCCAGCTTCTATCTAGGCTGTATCCAGGTTCTACCTAGACTGTATCCATGTTCTATCTAGACTGTATCTAGACTAAATCCAGGTTGTATGTAGACTGTATCCAGGTTCTATCTAGACTGTATCCAGATTGAATCCAGCTTCTATCTAGGCTGTATCCAGGTTCTGTCTAGACTGAATCTAGGTTCTGTCCGGACTGTATCCAGACTGAATCCAGCTTCTATCTAGGCTTTATCCAGGTTCTACCTAGACTGTATCCAGGTTCTATCTAGACTGTATCTAGACTAAATCCAGGTTGTATCCAGACTGAATCCAGCTTCTATCTAGGCTGTATCCAGGTTCTATCTAGACTGTATCTAGACTAAATCCAGGTTGTATCCAGACTGAATCCAGGTTCTGTCTACACTGAATCCAGGTTCTATCTAGACTGTATCCAGACTGGATCCAGGTTGTATCTAGACTGAATCTAGGTTCTATCTAGACTGTATCCAGACTGAATCCAGGTTCTATCTAGACTGTATCCAGACTGAATCCAGGTTCTATCTAGACTGTATCCAGACTGGATCCAGGTTGTATCTAGACTGAATCTAGGTTCTATCTAGACTGTATCCAGACTGAATCCAGGTTCTATCTAGACTGTATCCAGACTGAATCCAGGTTCTATCTAGACTGTATCTAGACTAAATCCAGTTTGTATCTAGACTGAATCCAGGTTCTGTCTAGACTGAATCTAGGTTTTATCTAGACTGTATCCAGACTGAATCCAGGTTCTGTCTAGACTGAATCCAGGTTCTATCCGCACTGTATCCAGACTGAATCCAAGTTGTATCTAGACTGAATCTAGGTTCTATCTAGATTGTATCCAGACTGAATCCAGGTTCTGTCTAGACTGAATCCAGGTTCTATCTAGACTGTATCCAGACTGAATCCAGGTTCTGTCTAGACTGAATCTAGGTTCTGTCCGGACTGTATCCAGACTGATTCCAGCTTCTATCTAGGCTGTATCCAGGTTCTACCTAGACTGTATCCATGTTCTATCTAGACTGTATCTAGACTAAATCCAGGTTGTATGTAGACTGTATCCAGGTTCTATCTAGACTGTATCCAGATTGAATCCAGGTTCTGTCTAGACTGAATCTAGGTTCTATCTAGACTGTATCCAGACTGAATCCAGGTTGTATCTAGACTGAATCTAGACTGTATCCTGTATCTAGACTGTATCCAGACTGTTCTATCTCGACTGTATCCAGACTGAATCCAGGTTCTATCTAGACTGAATATCTGTGGCTAATGAAAGAAGATAAGGATGTGGATGTAGGAGAGACTGAGGTTCCTCATTCCTCTCTCCAGACAGTCGCTCTGTACGGTCTGAGCAGGTCTCTCTGGTGACTCTGGACTTGCTGTCATTGTTGTTGTTGTTATTCTTTGTTGTGTTGTTTGTTGGGTGGTGAGTGACGTCTGATGGGTTGGGTCAGAGCGTCCAGGCTGAGGTGCGTCTGTGGAAATCTGATCTGCATCTTAAAGGTGGTTCCAGGTGTTTTGTGGTCCAGACTGGCTGAAACTGGATTTGTGGTTGTTTGTACGTTGGCGGTTCTGACACTATGAAGCAGTTTCTCTGGCGCTGGTAGGCGGAGCTTAAGAACAGGTCAGCTGAGCGGCAGCAGTGAGTAACAGTGATACTGTAGTGACTTTATTTCACTGAGATTAAACTCTGACAGTGTCACCTGCTGGTTTCCACATGAACGTTCGGAGATCTTCCAGGAATCCCGCGTGTCCTGCTCTGCGACTCCGTGTCGTGTGATTGAAGTGAAAGACTGTGTAAGTGAAAGACTGTGTAAGACTGTGTAAGTGAAAGACTGTGTAAGACTGTGTAAGTGTAAGACTGTGTAAGTGAAAGACTGTGTAAGTGAAAGACTGTGTAAGTGAAAGACTGTGTAAGACTGTGTAAGTGTAAGACTGTGTAAGTGTAAGACTGTGTAAGTGAAAGACTGTGTAAGTGAAAGACTGTGTAAGACTGTGTAAGTGTAAGACTGTGTAAGTGAAAGACTGTGTAAGACTGTGTAAGTGAAAGACTGTGTAAGTGAAAGACTGTGTAAGTGAAAGACTGTGTAAGACTGTGTAAGTGAAAGACTGTGTAAGTGAAAGACTGTGTAAGACTGTGTAAGTGTAAGACTGTGTAAGTGAAAGACTGTGTAAGACTGTGTAAGTGTAAGACTGTGTAAGTGAAAGACTGTGTAAGTGAAAGACTGTGTAAGACTGTGTAAGTGTAAGACTGTGTAAGTGAAAGACTGTGTAAGACTGTGTAAGTGTAAGACTGTGTAAGTGAAAGACTGTGTAAAGACTGTGTAAGTGAAAGACTGTGTAAGTGAAAGACTGTGTAAGACTGTGTAAGTGAAAGACTGTGTAAGTGAAAGACTGTGTAAGACTGTGTAAGTGAAAGACTGTAAGTGAAAGACTGTGTAAGTGAAAGACTGTGTAAGACTGTGTAAGTGTAAGACTGTGTAAGTGAAAGACTGTGTAAGTGAAAGACTGTGTAAGACTGTGTAAGTGTAAGACTGTGTAAGTGAAAGACTGTGTAAGACTGTGTAAGTGTAAGACTGTGTAAGTGAAAGACTGTGTAAGTGAAAGACTGTGTAAGACTGTGTAAGTGTAAGACTGTGTAAGTGAAAGACTGTGTAAGACTGTGTAAGTGAAAGACTGTAAGTGAAAGACTGTGTAAGTGAAAGACTGTGTAAGACTGTGTAAGTGTAAGACTGTGTAAGTGAAAGACTGTGTAAGTGAAAGACTGTGTAAGACTGTGTAAGTGAAAGACTGTGTAAGTGAAAGACTGTGTAAAGACTGTGCTTTAACAGCGTGTACGGAAAGCAGGATGAACGTTCTCCGTGTTCTGGCTGTTTTCCATGTGGTGGGCGTATCTCCGAACAAGCATCCCACCGGAGTAAAGTTTAATAGTCTATACCATCTGGTGCTCTCGGCATTCCGAGGAACGTCACGACGTTCCGGTCCTCTCACTGAGAGACTGTGCGTTAGAGAGGGATACTTGTTTCATTTAAACGTCTGACCACTAGGAGTCAGTGTTCTCCACTATTAAACTCCTCCACTCCAATGTAAACAAGTAGCGTAAGGGTTAGCATTAGCACATCTAACCACTAGTATCTCCTGTATAGTGTATGTTGTATGTACAGTAGGTGGCGTTGTTGTCGGCTGAGTGTGAGTGTGTAGTGTTTAAGAGTGTAACTCTCTGAGGACGGTTTGGATCAGACAGACTCTGTTTCCTTGTTTGTTCTCCGGAGACGGTCGGACCGGTTTGTGCTGCTGTTGATAACAGATGTTTTTAAAGTGGAGGTTGTTTTGAATCCTCCAGCGTGAGACTCATCAGGTTCACACCATCCTAGTCTTGGAGTGAATCCTAGTTTTAGAGTGAATCTAAATCTTAGAGTGAATCCTAGTTTTAGAGTGAATCTTAATCTTAGAGTGAATCTTAATCTTAGAGTGAATCCTAGTCTAAGAGTGAATCTTAATCTTAGAGTGAATCCTAGTTTTAGAGTGAATCATAATCTAAGAGTAAATCCTAGTTTTAGAGTGAATCTGTCTTACAGTGAATCTTAAACTTAGAGTGAATGCTAGTTTTAGAGTGAATCCTAGTTTTAGAGTGAATACTAGTTTTAGAGTGAATACTAGTTTTAGAGTGAATCTTAATCTTAGAGTAAATCCTAGTCTAAGAGTGAATCTTAATCTTAAAGTGAATCCTAGTTTTAGAGTAAATCATAATCTTAGAGTAAATCCTAGTTTTAGAGTGAATCTGTCTTACAGTGAATCTTAAACTTAGAGTGAATCCTAGTTTTAGAGTGAATCTGTCTTACAGTGAATCTTAATCTTAGAGTAAATCCTAGTCTAAGAGTGAACCTTAATCTTAGAGTGAATCCTAGTTTTAGAGTAAATCATAATCTTAGAGTAAATCCTAGTTTTAGAGTGAATCTGTCTTACAGTGAATCCTAGTTTTAGAGTGAATCCTAGTTTTAGAGTGAATACTAGTTTTAGAGTGAATCTTAATCTTAGAGTAAATCCTAGTCTAAGAGTGAATCTTAATCTTAAAGTGAATCCTAGCTTTAGAGTAAATCATAATCTTAGAGTAAATCCTAGTTTTAGAGTGAATCTGTCTTACAGTGAATCTTAAACTTAGAGTGAATCCTAGTTTTAGAGTGAATCTGTCTTACAGTGAATCTTAAACTTAGAGTGAATCCTAGTTTTAGAGTGAATCTGTCTTACAGTGAATCTTAAACTTAGAGTAAATCCTAGTTTTAGAGTGAATCTGTCTTACAGTGAATCTTAAACTTAGAGTGAATCCTAGTTTTAGAGTGAATCCTAGTTTTAGGGTGAATACTAGTTTTAGAGTGAATACTAGTTTTAGAGTGAATACTAGTTTTAGAGTGAATCTTAATCTTAGAGTAAATCCTAGTCTAAGAGTGAATCTTAATCTTAGAGTGAATCCTAGTTTTAGAGTAAATCATAATCTTCGAGTAAATCCTAGTTTTAGAGTGAATCTGTCTTACAGTGAATCTTAAACTTAGAGTGAATCCTAGTTTTAGAGTAAATCCTAGTTTTAGAGTGAATCTGTCTTACAGTGAATCTTAAACTTAGAGTGAATCCTAGTTTTAGAGTGAATCTGTCTTACAGTGAATCTTAAACTTAGAGTGAATCCTAGTTTTAGAGTGAATCCTAGTTTTAGAGTGAATCTGTCTTACAGTGGATCTTAAACTTAGAGTGAATCCTAGTTTTACAGTGAATCCTAGTTTTAGAGTGAATCTGTCTTACAGTGAATCTTAAACTTAGAGTGAATCCTAGTTTTAGAGTGAATCCTAGTTTTAGAGTGAATCTGTCTTACAGTGAATCTTAAACTTAGAGTGAATCCTAGTTTTAGAGTGAATCCTAGTTTTAGAGTGAATACTAGTTTTAGAGTGAATCCTAGTTTTAGAGTGAATCCTAATCTTAGAGTGAATCTTAATCTTAATCACTGAGGATAATCGGAGGTAAACTGAGGTAAAATGAGATAATCTGAGATTAATCGAGGTACACTGAGATAATCTGACATACCCTGAGATGAACGGTCTGCTTATTAACTAGAAGGTCTAGAAGAACCAGAGTCTCTCCAGAACTCTGCAGCGCTGAGCCTCATGGTGGTCTCAGCAGATGTTCTTCTCAGGAAACAGAGACGGGTCCCGCCCGCTCCTCTCTCCAAATCCAGAACGACTCAATTAACCTGGATCTGCATCGGAGCCCGTCCAGCGTCCGCAGGGAGGAGCGTCCCCAGAGCGGAGCCAGCGCTAGTAGGTCACATACTCTAATCAGACAGAGCAGCTTCCTGAACACAGTAACACAGACAGAGGCTCCACCCACAACCCCGCCCACTCAGCCTACAGCATTTCAACTCCACCCATTCAGCCTACAACACTTTAACTCCACCCGTTCAGCCTACAGCAGTTTAATTCCACCCATTCAGCCTACATCAGTTTAACTCCACCCATTCATTTTACAGCAGTTTAACTCCACCCATTCAGCCTACAGCAGTTTAGCTCCGCCCATTCAGCCTACAGCAGTTTAACTCCACCCGTTCAGCCTACAGCAGTTTAATTCCACCCATTCAGCCTACATCAGTTTAACTCCACCCATTCATTTTACAGCAGTTTAACTCCACCCATTCAGCCTACAGCAGTTTAGCTCCGCCCATTCAGCCTACAGCAGTTTAGCTCCGCCCATTCAGCCTACAGCAGTTTAATTCCACCCATTCAGCCTACAGCAGTTTAACTCCACCCATTCAGCCTACATCAGTTTAACTCCACCCATTCATTTTACAGCAGTTTAACTCCACCCATTCAGCCTACAGCAGTTTAGCTCCGCCCATTCAGCCTAGAGCACTTTAACTCCGCCCATTTAGCCTAAAGCATTTTAACTCCACCCATTCAGCCTACAGCAGTTTAACTCCACCCATTCAGCCTACAGCAGTTTAACTCCACCCATTCATTTTACAGCAGTTTAACTCCACCCTTTCAGCCTACAGCAGTTTAGCTCCGCCCATTCAGCCTACATCAGTTTAACTCCACCCATTCATTTTATAGCAGTTTAACTCCACCCATTCAGCCTACATCAGTTTAACTCCACCCATTCATTTAATCTGACAGTGTTTACTGTTGCAGTGAATATTATTCTGACAGTGTTTACTGTTGCAGTGAATATTATTCTGACAGTGTTTACTGTTGCAGTGAGTATTATTCTGACAGTGTTTACTGTTGCAGTGAATATTAATCTGACAGTGTTTACTGATGCAGTGAATATTAATCTGACAGTGTTTACTGTTGCAGTGAATATTATTCCGACAGTGTTTACTGTTGCAGTGAGTATTAATCTGACAGTGTTTACTGTTGCAGTAAATATTATTCTGACAGTGTTTACTGTTGCAGTGAGTATTAATCTGACAGTGTTTACTGTTGCAGTAAATATTATTCTGACAGTGTTTACTGTTGCAGTGAATATTAATCTGACAGTGTTTACTGTTGCAGTGAGTATTAATCTGACAGTGTTTACTGTTGCAGTAAATATTATTCTGACAGTGTTTACTGTTGCAGTGAGTATTAATCTGACAGTGTTTACTGTTGCAGTGAGTATTAATCTGACAGTGTTTACTGTTGCAGTGAATATTAATCTGACAGTGTTTACTGTTGCAGTGAATATTATTCCGACAGTGTTTACTGTTGCAGTGAGTATTAATCTGACAGTGTTTACTGTTGCAGTGAATATTAATCTGACAGTGTTTACTGTTGCAGTGAATATTAATCTGACAGTGTTTACTGTTGCAGTGAGTATTATTCTGACAGTGTTTACTGTTGCAGTGAGTATTAATCTGACAGTGTTTACTGTTGCAGTGAGTATTATTCTGACAGTGTTTACTGTTGCAGTGAGTATTATTCTGACAGTGTTTACTGTTGCAGTAAATATTATTCTGACAGTGTTTACTGTTGCAGTGAATATTATTCTGACAGTGTTTACTGTTGCAGTGAGTATTATTCTGACAGTGTTTACTGTTGCAGTGAGTATTATTCTGACAGTGTTTACTGTTGCAGTGAGTATTAATCTGACAGTGTTTACTGTTGCAGTGAGTATTATTCTGACAGTGTTTACTGTTGCAGTGAGTATTAATCTGACAGTGTTTACTGTTGCAGTGAGTATTATTCTGACAGTGTTTACTGTTGCAGTGAGTATTAATCTGACAGTGTTTACTGTTGCAGTGAGTATTAATCTGACAGTGTTTACTGTTGCAGTGAGTATTATTCTGACAGTGTTTACTGTTGCAGTGAGTATTAATCTGACAGTGTTTACTGTTGCAGTGAGTATTAATCTGACAGTGTTTACTGTTGCAGTGAATATTAATCTGACAGTGTTTACTGTTGCAGTGAATATTATTCTGACAGTGTTTACTGTTGCAGTGAATATTATTCTGACAGTGTTTACTGTTGCAGTGAGTATTAATCTGACAGTGTTTACTGTTGCAGTGAGTATTATTCTGACAGTGTTTACTGTTGCAGTGAGTATTAATCTGACAGTGTTTACTGTTGCAGTGAGTATTATTCTGACAGTGTTTACTGTTGCAGTGAGTATTATTCTGACAGTGTTTACTGTTGCAGTGAGTGAGGGGTTCACTGGATGGGGTTTGTTGGATACAGTGATCAGGTTCAGAAGATGAGGACCGTGTTAGCAGTAGTGTTTCGGGCTGTACTGTAGTCTCTCTGTTGGAAGGTTCTGGTTTGTTGTTGTTGCTGAGACGTCTGGGGGGTGTTTGGTTTCGGGGCTGTTGTTTAGACGAGGCAGGTAAAGGAGGATGATGATGATGAAGGTGGGGCCGACTGTGCGGTCAGCGCATCAGGAGAGACGAGTGACAGAAACTATATTTAGAGCGACGGCGGTGACGAGCTTTATTCAGGGCTTCATATCGTCACCAGGACGTCATACACACCAATCACATCACTTCAGTATTTATATTTACACCAGAAACCCAGAGAACCCACACTGCACTCCTCACACCGTCTTCACCTGAACTCAGACCTGCAGTGTGTCCTCCAGTTTCATCACTCACTGAGATTTAGTCTGATCTCACCCTGCACACCCACTAACATCACCCCACTTCTCTATAGGGTTTAAATCTGGACTCTGATTGGACCATATATTCTCTATAGGGTTTAAATCTGGACTCTGACTGGACCAAATATTCTCTATAGGGTTTAAATCTGGACTCTGACTGGACCATATATTCTCTATAGGGTTTAAATCTGGACTCTGACTGGACCAAATATTCTCTATAGGGTTTAAATCTGGACTCTGACTGGACCAAATATTCTCTATAGGGTTTAAATCTGGACTCTGACTGGACCAAATATTCTCTATAGGTTTAAATCTGGACTCTGACTGGACCAAATATTCTCTATAGGTTTAAATCTGGACTCTGACTGGACCAAATATTCTCTATAGGTTTAAATCTGGACTCTGACTGGACCAAATATTCTCTATAGAGTTTAGATCTGGACTCTGACTGGACCAAATATTCTATGTATTGTTTAAATCTGGACTCTGACTAGACCAAATATTCTATATAGAGTTTAAATCTGGACTCTGACTGGACCAAATATTCTCTATAGGTTTAAATCTGGACTCTTTCTGGACCAAATATTCTCTATAGAGTTTAGATCTGGACTCTGACTGGACCAAATATTCTCTGTATTGTTTAAATCTGGACTCTGACTGGACCAAATATTCTATATAGAGTTTAAATCTGGACTCTGACTGGACCAAATATTCTCTGTATTGTTTAAATCTGGACTCTGACTGGACCAAATATTCTATATAGAGTTTAAATCTGGACTCTGACTGGACCAAATATTCTCTATAGGGTTTAAATCTGGACTCTTTCTGGACCAAATATTCTCTATAGAGTTTAGATCTGGACTCTGACTGGACCAAATATTCTCTATAGGGTTTAAATCTGGACTCTGACTGGACCAAATATTCTATATAGAGTTTAAATCTGGACTCTGACTGGACCAAATATTCTCTATAGGTTTAAATCTGGACTCTGACTGGACCAAATATTCCCTATAGAGTTTAAATCTGGACTCAGACTGGACCAAATATTCTCTATAAGGTTTAAATCTGGACTCTTACTGGACCAAATATTCTCTATAGGGTTTAAATCTGGACTCTGACTGGACCAAATATTCTCTATAGGGTTTAAATCTGGACTCTTACTGGACCAAATATTCTCTATAGGGTTTAAATCTGGACTCTGACTGGACCAAATATTCTCTATAGGTTTAAATCTGGACTCAGACTGGACCAAATATTCTCTATACGGTTTAAATCTGGACTCTGACTGGACCAAATATTCTCTATAGGGTTTAAATCTGGACTCAGACTGGACCAAATATTCTCTATAGGGTTTAAATCTGGACTCTGACTGGACCAAATATTCTCTATAGGGTTTAAATCTGGACTCTGACTGGACCAAATATTCTCTATAGGTTTAAATCTGGACTCTGACTGGACCAAATATTCTCTATAGGGTTTAAATCTGGACTCTGACTGGACCAAATATTCTCTATAGGGTTTAAATCTGGACTCTGACTGGACCAAATATTCTCTATAGGGTTTAAATCTGGACTCTGACTGGACCAAATATTCTCTATAGGGTTTAAATCTGGACTCTGACTGGACCAAATATTCTCTATAGGTTTAAATCTGGACTCTGACTGGACCAAATATTCTCTATAGGTTTAAATCTGGACTCTGACTGGACCAAATATTCTCTATAGGTTTAAATCTGGACTCTTACTGGACCAAATATTCTCTATAGGGTTTAAATCTGGACTCTGACTGGACCAAATATTCTCTATAGGGTTTAAATCTGGACTCTGACTGGACCAAATATTCTCTATAGGTTTAAATCTGGACTCTGACTGGACCAAATATTCTCTATAGGGTTTAAATTTGGACTCTGACTGGACCAAATATTCTCTATAGGGTTTAAATCTGGACTCTGACTGGACCAAATATTCTCTATAGAGTTTAAATCTGGACTCTGACTGGACCAAATCTTCTATATAGGTTTAAATCTGGACTCTGACTGGACCAAATATTCTCTATAGGGTTTAAATCTGGACTCTGACTGGACCAAATATTCTCTATAGGGTTTAAATCTGGACTCTTACTGTACCAAATATTCTCTGTAGGGTTTAAATCTGGACTCTGACTGGACCAAATATTCCCTATAGGTTTAAATCTGGACTCTGACTGGACCAAATATTCTCTATAGAGTTTAAAACTAGACTCTGACTGGTCTAAATATTCTCTATAGAGTTTAAAACTAGACTCTGACTGGTCTAAATATTCTCTATAGGGTTTAAAAAGAGTTTATTTTACAGTTATTTTAGTGTATATAGTTAAATTTGCATATAGAGTTAGTGTTTAGAGTTTAATAAGTGTATAGAATTAGATTAGTGTGTAGAGTTAATTCATAGTTATATTAATGTATAGTGTTAAGAGTGTATAGGCAGAGTGTGTAGAATTATAACGTATAGAGTTGGAGCGTGTAGATACAGTGTATAGGTAGAGGGTGTAGACAGAGTGTATAGAGTAAGATTAGTTTTTAGAGTTTTATTAGTATTTAGAGTTGGAGTGTAGGCCGAGTGTATAGTTAGAGCATGTAGTTAGAGTGTATAGAGTTAGAGTGTATAGGCAGAGTGTTATATAAGCCGTGTTGGTATTGAGGCTGTTGTGAGTCTCAGGGATTAGATTGTAGAGTGTATAGAGTTATAGCGTATAGAGTTAGAGCGTATAGGCAGAGTGTTATATAAGCCGTGTTGGTATTGAGGCTGTTGTGAGTCTCAGGGTTTAGATTGTAGAGTGTATAGAGTTATAGCGTATAGAGTTAGAGCGTATAGAGTTAGAGCGTATAGGCAGAGTGTTATATAAGCCGTGTTGGTATTGAGGCTGTAGTGAGTCTCAGGGATTAGATTGTAGAGCGTATAGAGTTAGTGTATAGAGTTAGAGTATATAGAGTTAGAGCGTATAGGCAGAGTGTTATATAAGGCAAGTTGGTATTAAGGCTGTAGTGAGTCTCAGGGTTTAGATTGTAGAGCATATAGAGTTAGAGTGTATAGAGTTAGAGCGTATAGGCAGAGTGTTATATAAGCCGTGTTGGTATTGAGGCTGTAGTGAGTCTCAGCGATTAGATTGTAGAGCGTATAGAGTTAGAGTATATAGAGTTAGAGTGTATAGGCAGAGTGTTATATAAGCCGTGTTGGTATTGAGGCTGTAGTGAGTCTCAGCGATTAGATTGTAGAGCGTATAGAGTTAGAGTATATAGAGTTAGAGTGTATAGGCAGAGTGTTATATAAGCCGTGTTGGTATTGAGGCTGTAGTGAGTCTCAGGGTTTAGATTGTAGAGCGTATAGAGTTAGAGTATATAGAGTTAGAGTGTATAGGCAGAGTGTTATATAAGCCGTGTTGGTATTGAGGCTGTAGTGAGTCTCAGCGATTAGATTGTAGAGCGTATAGAGTTAGAGTATATAGAGTTAGAGTGTATAGGCAGAGTGTTATATAAGCCGTGTTGGTATTGAGGCTGTAGTGAGTCTCAGGGATTAGATTGTAGTGTATAGAGTTAGAGCGTATAGAGTTAGAGCGTATAGAGTTAGAGTATATAGAGTTAGAGCGTATAGGCAGAGTGTTATATAAGCCGTGTTGGTATTGAGGCTGTAGTGAGTCTCAGGGACAGAATGTAAAAGAGACAGTTCTATATATAATGACGAGTGGGCTGTAAGTGAGCGAGCGAGCGAGAGGAGAGTGAGAGGGGGGTGAGAGGAGAGTGAGAGAGTGTGTGGGTTTATCTCGAGTGTGTTTCTGAGTATGGTGTCCAGATTTCAAGCCTGTTTGACTGAAACTGCTAAAAATAATTAAATAATAATAATCTGATTTTAGCTGACCGTCCTGCAGGTCAGGAACTAAAACAGGAGCAGGTCTCAGTGTCCAGTACGTCCAGGTGATGTTTAAACACAGTTAATGTGATATCTGGATTAATAACTGTGATTATCAGTCACATGATCAGAAATCAGTGATGAAAATCTTTAAAACCTTAACTGTAAAAGTTTTAGTCACTTAGAGACATTATTATATAAAATCACTTTATTTATAATTAGTCAGTATTAATAGAGTAAGTAGAGCTTTTACACTTTATTATTAAATATTAATCAGTATTCATAGAGTAAGTAGTGCTTTTACACTTTATTATTAAATATTAGACAGTATTAATAGAGTAAGTAGTGCTTTTACACTTTATTATTAAATATTAAACAGTATTAATAGAGTAAATAGTGCTTTTACACTTTATTATTAAATATTAAACAGTATTAATAGAGTAAGTAATGCTTTTACACTTTATTATTAAAAGTTAAACAGTATTAATAGAATAAGTAGTACTTTTAAACTTTATTATTAAATATTAATCAGTATTAATAGAGTAAGTAGTGCTTTTACACTTTATTATTAAATAATAATCAGTATTCATAGAGTAAGTAGTGCTTTTACACTTTATTATTGAATATTAAACAGTATTAATAGAGTAAGTAGTACTTTTACACTTTATTATTAAATATTAAACAGTATTAATAGAGTAAGTAGTGCTTTTACACTTTATTATTAAATATTAAACAGTATTAATAGAGTAAGTAGTGCTTTTACACTTTATTATTAAATATTAAACAGTATTAATAGAGTAAGTAGTACTTTTACACTTTATTATTAAATATTAAACAGTATTAGTAGAGTAAGTAGTGCTTTTACACTTTATTATTAAATATTAAACAGTATTAATAGAGATAGTAGTGCTTTTACACTTTATTATTAAATATTAATCAGTATTAATAGAGTAAGTAGTACTTTTACACTTTATTATTAAATATTAAACAGTATTAATAGAGTAAGTAGAGCTTTTACACTTATTATTAAATATTAATCAGTATTAATAGAGTAAGTAGAGCTTTTACACTTTATTATTAAATATTAATCAATATTAATAGAGTAAGTAGAGTTTTCCTACTTTATTATTAAATATTAAACAGTATTAATAGAGTAAATAGTGCTTTTACACTTTATTATTAAATATTAAACTGTATTAATAGAGTAAGTAGAGCTTTTACACTTTATTATTAAATATTAAACAGTATTAATAGAGTAAGTAGTACTTTTACACTTTATTATTAAATATTAAACAGTATTAGTAGAGTAAGTAGTGCTTTTACACTTTATTATTAAATATTAAACAGTATTAATAGAGTTAGTAGTGCTTTTACACTTTATTATTAAATATTAATCAGTATTAATAGAGTAAGTAGTACTTTTACACTTTATTATTAAATATTAAACAGTATTAATAGAGTAAGTAGAGCTTTTACACTTATTATTAAATATTAATCAGTATTAATAGAGTAAGTAGAGCTTTTACACTTTATTATTAAATATTAATCAATATTAATAGAGTAAGTAGAGTTTTCCTACTTTATTATTAAATATTAAACAGTATTAATAGAGTAAATAGTGCTTTTACACTTTATTATTAAATATTAAACTGTATTAGGATTCAAGGATTCAAGGAGACTTTATTGTCATTCGCATCACATGTGGTACATGGGGTGGAACGAAATTGTGGTACCCAAGGACCCAGTTTTACCCAGACAGCAGTACTTAAATAAATAAAACAAACATAAATATATAAAATATATGAAAATAAAATAAACAGGAATGGAGAAGGTAGCAGCAGAGTGTATTAAAGTGACTGGTGTCGTTAAAGTGTCAGTGCAGTAAAAGTGTCAGTGCAGTGGTTCCACTAAGTGGCGTTTAAAAGTCTTACAGCTTCCGGAATGAAGCTGTTCCTCAGTCTGTTCGTTCTACACTTGACGCTCCGCAGCCTCCTGCCTGAGGGGAGCGGGACAAACAGTGAGTGTGCTGGATGAGTGGGGTCCTTCATGATGCAGGTGGCCCTCTTCCTGCATCTGGAGGTGTATATGTCCGTGGTGGTGGGGAGGCTGACTCCGACAGACCTCTGTGCAGCCTTCACCACCCTCTGCAGAGCTTTCCTGTCTGCAGCAGAGCAGCTTCCGTGCCACACGTTGATGCTGGAGCATAGAACGCTCTCCACCACACATCTGTAGAAGGAGGTGAGGACCGAGCTCCCGAGCCCAGCTCGCCTCAGCCGCCTGAGGAAGTAGAGCCGCTGATGTGCCTTCCTGACCAGGCTGGAAGTGTTGTTGCTCCAGGTGAGGTTGTTGCTCAGGTGAACACCCAAGTACCTGTAGCTGGAGACCACTTCCACCGCAGACCCTCCGACATGCAGGGGGAGGTGGGCATGTCTGCCCCTTCTGAAGTCCACAATCATCTCCTTCGTCTTCTTTATGTTGATGCAGAGGTTGTTCTTTCTGCACCAACCCTCCAGGTGTTCTACCTCCCGTCTGTAGCCAGACTCATCACTGTTTGTGATGCATCCGACCACTGCCGTGTCGTCCGCAAACTTCACAATATGACAGCCTGGGTGGATGGGTGAGCAGTCATATGTGAGCAGCGTGAACAAAAGGGGGCTCAACACACAGCCCTGAGGGGAGCCAGTGCTGAGGATTGTGGTGGAGGAGGAGAGGTTGTGGATCCTCACAGACTGCGGCCTGTTGGTCAGGAAGTCCAGGACCCAGTTGCAAAGAGAAGAGCGCAGACCAAGTGAGGAGAGCTTATCTGTCAGTGTCTGGGGTATCATGGTGTTAAAGGCGGAAGTGAAGTCCACAAAGAGCATACGGACATAAGAGTCCTTCTGCTCCAGGTGGGTGAGGGCAGTGTGGACCACAGAGGAAATGGCATCGTCTGTGGATCGGTTCCTCCTGTAGGCGTACTGGTGTGGGTCCACAGTGACGTCGATGGTGGCTTTGATGTGGGTCATAACCAGTCTTTCAAAGCATTTAGTGACTATCGGCGTGAGAGCTATCGGCCGGTAGTCATTCAGACCTGTCACTGTGGAGCTCTTGGGGACCGGGATGATGGTGGCGGTCTTCAGGCAGGTGGGAACAGCTGCCTGGGTGAGGGAGACATTAATAGAGTAAGTAGAGCTTTTACACTTTATTATTAAATATTAATCAGTATTAATAGAGTAAGTAGAGCTTTTACACTTTATTATTAAATATTAATCAATATTAATAGAGTAAGTAGAGCTTTTACACTTTATTATTAAATATTAAACAGTATTAATAGAGTAAGTAGAGCTTTTACACTTTATTATTAATATTAAACAGTATTAATAGAGTAAGTAGTGTTTTTACACTTTATTATTAAATATTAATCAGTATTAATAGAGTAAGTAGAGCTTTTACACTTTATTATTAATATTAAACAGTATTAATAGAGTAAGTAGAGCTTTTACACTTTATCATTCATATTAAACAGTATTAATAGAGTAAGTAGAGCTTTTATACTTTATTATTAAATATAAAGCAGTATTAATAGAGTAAATAGTGCTTTTACACTTTATTATTAAATATTAATCAGTATTAATAGAGTAAATATTGCTTTTACATTTTATTATTAAATATTAAACAGTATTAATAGAGTAAGTAGAGCTTTTACACTTTATTATTAAATATTAATCAATATTAATAGAGTAAGTAGTGCTTTTACACTTTATTTTTAAATATTAATCAGAATTAATAGAGTAAATAGTGCTTTTACACTTTATTATTAAACATTAAACAGTATTAATAGAGTAAATAGTGCTTTTACACTTTATTATTTAATATTAATCAGTATTAATAGAGTAAATAGTGCTTTTACACTTTATTATTAAATATTAAACAGTATTAATAGAGTAAATAGTGCTTTTACACTTTATTATTAAATATTAATCAGTATTAATAGAGTAAATAGTGCTTTTACACTTTATTATTAAATTTTAAACAGTATTAATACAGTAAGTAGAGCTTTTACACTTTATTATTAATATTAAACAGTATTAATAGAGTAAGTAGAGCTTTTACACTTTATTATTAAATATTAATCAGTATTAATAGAGTAAGTAGTGCTTTTACACTTTATTATTAAATATTAATCAGTATTAATAGAGTAAGTATAGCTTTTACACTTTATTATTAAATATTAATCAGTATTAATAGAGTAAGTAGTGTTTTACATATGTCAGTGTGTTTATTTAACTCTTTCCAAGCTTCTCCTAAACAACCCAGTATTATTATCAGTTCTCATCTAATACCTGCTTTGACTGCTCAGTACTTCATTAAGCTAAATCAAGATTTGCTGCTGAAGGAACTGAACACATTCATACAATGTCTGGGGCGTCCAGGAGAAATCTGGAACCTAACTTTGTTCTTCAAACTGGATCAAGATCTGATCTACTTCTCTCACAATAACATATTCATGTTACTTTGTATTGTATGTCTGATTATTTACATCTGTTATAATCAGATCTGCTGTTCTTACTGGTGATCAGACACTTACACTTACACTTACAAGCAAGCAAGCGTGTGTATGGTATGTGTGTGTATGTGTACATGTGTGTACATGTGTGTGTGTGTGTGTGTGTGTGTGTGTGTGTGTGTGTGTGTGTGTGTGTGTGTGTGTGTGTCAGGGGGGAGGTGAGTGGGTGGCTGGGCCGCTGAGTCATGCTTCCAGATTCAGGTCCTGAGAACACGGAGCAGAGGGATGCTGGGTAGTGTGTGGGAGAGAGGGAAAAGGAAGAAAAAGAGAAAGCGAGAGAGTGAGAGGGAAGAGAGAGAGATGTATAGAGAGGGAGAGATGGAGAGAAAGAGAATGGAGGATGGAAGTCCACAACATATATCACATACATACCAACACATCACATCATATATCACCTATATACAAATACATCACATCATATATCACATATACAAATACATCACATCATATCACATATATACCAACACATCACATCATATATCACATACATACCATCACATCACATCATATATCACATATAAACCAACACATCACATCATATATCACCTATATACCAACACATTACATCATATATCACATACATACAAACACATCACATCATATATCACATATATACCAACACATCACATCTTATATCACATATATACTAACACATTACATCATATATCACATACATACAAACACATCACATCATATATCACATATATACCAACACATCACATCATATATCACATACATACCATCACATCACATCATATATCACATATAAACCAACACATCACATCATATATCACCTATATACCAACACATTACATCATATATCACATACATACAAACACATCACATCATATATCACATATATACCAACACATCACATCTTATATCACATATATACTAACACATTACATCATATATCACATACATACAAACACATCACATCATATATCACATATATACTAACACATTACATTATATATCACATACATACCATCACATCACATCATATATCACATATAAACCAACACATCACATCATATATCACCTATATACCAACACATTACATCATATATCAAATACATACCAAAACATCACATTATATATCACATACATAATAAAACATCATCATATATCACAGACATACTAACACATCACATCATATATCACATACATACCAACACAATACATCATATATCACATACATGCCAACACATCACATCATATGTCACATACATACCAACACATTATGTCATATGTCACATACATACCAACACATCACATCATATATCACTTATACCAACACATCACATCATATATCACATATATACCAACACATTACATCATATATCACATACATACAAACACATCACATCATATATCAAATACATACCAAAACATCACATTATATATCAAATACATACCAAAACATCACATTATATATCACATACATAACAAAACATCATCATATATCACAGACATACTAACACATCACATCTTATATCACATATATACCAACACATCACATCTTATATCACATATATACCAACACATCACATCTTATATCACATATATACCAACACATCACATCTTATATCACATATATACTAACACATCACATCATATATCACATATATACCAACACATCACATCTTATATCACATATATACCAACACATCACATCTTATATCACATACATACCAACACATTGCATCATATATCACATATATACCAACACATCACACCATATATCACATATATACCAACACATCACATCTTATATCACATATATACCAACACATCACATATCACATACATACCAACACATTGCATCATATATCACATATATACCAACACATCACATATCACATATATACTAACACATCACATCTTATATCACATACATACCAACACATTACATCATATATCACATATATACTAACACATCACATCTTATATCACATATATACTAACACATCACATCTTATATCA
The DNA here is from genome assembly GCA_021613375.1 of Megaleporinus macrocephalus. Taxonomy (NCBI): domain Eukaryota; kingdom Metazoa; phylum Chordata; class Actinopteri; order Characiformes; family Anostomidae; genus Megaleporinus; species Megaleporinus macrocephalus. The sequence goes on along the minus strand of CM038705.1, from coordinate 51,962,816 downwards.
CAAACATACCAACACATTACATCATATATCACATATATACCAACACATTACATCATATATCACATATATACTAACACATGACATCATACATCACATATATACTAACACATCACATCATATATCACATATATACTAACACATTACATCATATATCACATATATACTAACACATTACATCATAAATCACATACATACTAACACATCACATCTTATATCACATACATACCAACACATTACATCATATATCACATACATACTAACACATTACATCATATATCACATATATACCAACACATTACATCACATATCACATATATACTAACACATCACATCTTATATCACATACATACCAACACATTACATCATATATCACATATATATCAACACATTACATCATATATCACATATATACTAACACATCACATCTTATATCACATGCATACCAACACATTACATCATATATCACATACATACTAACACATTACATCATATATCACATATCTACCAATACATTACATCATATATCACATATATACTAACACATTACATCATATATCACATACATACTAACACATCACATCATATATCACATATATACCAACACATTAAATTATATCACATATATACCAACACATTACATCATATATCACATATATACCAACACATCACATATCACATATATACTAACACATCACATCTTATATCACATACATACCAACACATTACATCATATATCACATATATACTAACACATCACATCTTATATCACATATATACTAAGACATTACATCATATATCACATACATACTAACACATCACATCACATATCACATATATACCAACACATTACATCATATATCACATATATACCAACACATTACATCATATATCACATACATACTAACACATTACATCATATATCACATACATACTAACACATTACATCATATATCACATATATACCAACACATCACATCATATATCACATATATACCAACACATTACGTCATATATCACATATATACCAACACATTACGTCATATATCACATATATACCAACACATTACATCATATAACACATACATACTAACACATTACATCATATATCACATACATACCAACACATCACATCTTATATCACATATATACTAACACATCACATCATATATCACATATATACCAACACATTACATCATATATCACATATATACCAACACATTACATCATATATCACATATATACCAACACATCACATCATATATCACATATATACCAACACATTACATCATATATCACATACATACTAACACATCACATCATATATCACATACATACTAACACATCACATCATATATCACATATATACTAACACATCACATCATATATCACATATATACCAACACATCACATCATATATCACATATATACTAACACATCACATCATATATCACATATATACCAACACATCACATCATATATCACATATATACCAACACATTACATCATATATCACATACATACTAACATATTACATCATATATCACATATATACCAACTAATCACATCATATATCACATATATACTAACACATCACATCTTATATCACATATATACTAACACATCACATCATATATCACATATATACTAACACATCACATCTTGTATCACATACATACCAACACATTACATCATATATCACATACATACCAACACATTACATCATATATCACATACATACCAACACATCACATCATATATCACATATATACTAACACATCACATCTTATATCACATACATACCAACACATTACATCATATATCACATATATACCAACACATCACATCATATATCACATATATACCAACACATTACATCATATATCACATATATACCAACACATTACATCATATATCACATATATACTAACACATTACATCATATATCACATATATACTAATGCAATATGTCAGCTTCTTGTTTTTTTCTGGTCCACCTTAAGTGCTGCAGCAGGTTCTGGTATCTGAGGTGTCCACTGTTTAAGGTGGTCCTGTAAATGTGAATAGGAATCTGACGGACCCTCGCTGACTCCCTGAGGTCTCTCCACCGTTAATACTTCTTCAGTCTACGTGTCCAGCGTCTATTATGATGTTACAAGTTCTGAACTCTAGAAGTTCCATGGCTCCACCAATCAGGAGCTGATCTCCTCCTCGCAGTGTGACTGCGTCTACAGC
>CM038705.1:51940584-51955584 GCA_021613375.1 Megaleporinus macrocephalus | reverse complement strand
TAGGAGTTAGGGTTTAGTGTAAATGTAGGGGTTAGGGTTTAGTGTAAATGTAGGAGTTAGTGTTTAGTGTAAATGTAGGGGTTAGTGTTTAGTGTAAATGTAGGGGTTAGTGTTTAGTGTAAATGTAGGAGTTAGTGTTTATTGTAAATGTAGGAGTTATGGTTTAGTGTAAATGTAGAGGTTAGGGTTTAGTGTAAATGTAGGAGTTATGGTTTAGTGTAAATATAGGAGTTAGGGTTTAGTGTAAATGTAGGAGTTAGGGTTTAGTGTAAATGTAAAGGTTAGGGTTTAGTGTAAATGTAGGAGTTATGGTTTAGTGTAAATATAGGAGTTAGTGTTTAGTGTAAATGTAGGAGTTAGGGTTTAGTGTAAATGTAGGAGTTAGGGTTTAGTGTAAATGTAGGAGTTAGTGTTTAGTGTAAATGTAGAGGTTAGGGTTTAGTGTAAATGTAGGAGTTAGTGTTTTGTGTAAATGTAGGAGTTAGTGTTTAGTGTAAATGTAGAAGTTATGGTTTAGTGTAAATGTAGGAGTTAGTGTTTAGTGTAAATGTAGGAGTTAGTGTTTAGTGTAAATGTAGGAGTTATGGTTTAGTGTAAATGTAGAGGTTAGGGTTTAGTGTAAATGTAGGAGTTAGGGTTTAGTGTAAATATTGGAGTTAGTGTTTAGTGTAAATGTAGGAGTTAGTGTTTAGTGTAAATGTAGGAGTTAGTGTTTATTGTAAATGTAGGAGTTAGTGTTTAGTGTAAATGTAGGAGTTAGTGTTTAGTGTAAATGTAGCAGTTAGGGTTTAGTGTAAATGTAGGAGTTAGGGTTTAGTGTAAATGTAGCAGTTAGGTTTTAGTGTAAATGTAGGAGTTAGGGTTTAGTGTGTATGTAAGTATTAGGGATTAGTGCGTATGTAGGGATTAGGGTTTAGTGTGTATGTAGGAGTTAGGGTTTTAATGTGTAGTGTGTATGTAGGGATTAGTGATTAGCGTGTATGTAGTGATTAGTGTGTATATAGGAATCAGGAATTAGTGTGTATGTAGGGATTAGTGTTTAGTGTGCGTGTAGGAGTTAGGGTTTTAATGTGTAGTGTGTATGTAGGGATTAGGGATTGGTGTGTATGTAGAGATTAGTGTGTATATATGAATTAGGGATTAGTGTGCATGTAGGGATTAGTGATTAGTGTGTATATAGGAATTAGGGATTAGTGTGTATGTAGGGATTAGTGTGTATATCGGAATTAGGGATTACTGTCTATGTAGGGATTAGTTATTGGTGTGTATGTAGTGATTAGTGTGTTTATAGCGATTAGGAATTAGTGTGTATACAGGGATTAGTGTTTAGTGTGTATGTAGGAGTTATGGTTTTAATGTGTAGTGTGTATGTAGGGATTAGTGTGTATGTAGGGATTAGTGTGTATATAGGGATTAGGATTTAGTGTGTGTAGGGATTAGATATTAGGGTTTAGTGTATATGTAGGGATTAGGGATTAGTGTGTATGTAGGGATTAGTGTTTAGCGTGTGTGTAGGAGTTAGGGTTTAGTTTGTAGTGTATAATTAGGGATTAGTGTGTTTATAGGGATTAGGGATTAGTGTGTATATAGGGATTAGGGATTAGTGTGTATGTAGTGATTAGGGATTAGTGTGAATGTAGTGATAAGGCATTAGTGTGTATATTGGGATTAGGGATTAGTGTGTATATAAGGGTTAGGGATTAGTGTGTATGTAGTGATTAGGGATTAGCGTGTGTGTAGGAGTTAGGGTTTAGTTTGTAGTGTATAATTAGGGATTAGTGTGTTTATAGGGATTAGGGATTAGTGTGTATATAGGGATTAGGGATTAGTGTGTATGGAGGGATTAGGGATTAGTGTGTATGTAGTGATTAGGGATTAGCGTGTGTGTAGGAGTTAGGGTTTAGTTTGTAGTGTATAATTAGGGATTAGTGTTTTTATAGGGATTAGGGATTAGTGTGTATATAGGGATTAGGGATTAGTGTGTATGTAGTGATTAGGGATTAGTGTGAATGTAGTGATAAGGCATTAGTGTTTATATTGGGATTAGGGATTAGTGTGTATATAAGGGTTAGGGATTAGTGTGTATGTAGTGATTAGGGATTAGTGTGTATGGAGGGATTAGGGATTAGTGTGTATGTAGTGATTAGGGATTAGTGTGTATATAGGGATTAGGGATTAGTGTGTATGTAGTGATTAGGGATTAGTGTGTATATAGGGATTAGGGATTAGTGTGTATGTAGGGATTAGGGATTAGTGTGTATGTAGTGATTAGGGATTAGAGTGTATGGAGGGATTAGGGATTAGTGTGTATGTAGGGATTAGGGATTAGTGTGTATGTAGGGATTAGGGATTAGTGTGTATATAGGGATTAGTGTGTATTTAGTGATTAGGGATTAGTGTGTATATAGGGATTCGGGATTAGTGTGTATATAGGGATTAGTGTTTAGTGTGTGTGTAGGAGTTAGGGTTTAGTGTGTAGTGTATATCTAGGGATTAGTGTGTATATAGGGATTAGGGATTAGTGTCTATATAGGGATTAGGGATTAGTATGTATGTAGTGATTAGGGATTAGTGTGTATGTAAGGATTAGGGATTAGTGTGTATGTAGTGATTAGGGATTAGTGTGTATATAGGGATTAGTGTTAAGTGTGTGTGTAGCAGTTAGGTTTTAGTGTGTAGTGTATATCTAGGGATTAGTGTGTATATAGGGATTAGGGATTAGTGTGTATATGGGGATTAGGGATTAGTGTGTATATAGGGATTAGGGATTAGTGTGTATGTAGTGATTAGGGATTAGTGTGTATGTAGTGATTAGGGATTAGTGTGTATGTAGGGATTAGGGATTAGTGTGTATATAGGGATTAGGGATTAGTGTGTATGTAGTGATTAGGGATTAGTGTGTATGTAGGGATTAGGGATTAGTGTGTATATAGGGATTAGGGATTAGTGTGTATGTAGTGATTAGGGATTAGTGTGTATGTAGTGATTAGGGATTAGTGTGTTTGTAGGGATTAGGGATTAGTGTGTATATAGGGATTAGGGTACGGTTTGCTGTGATATGAGTAGTTATTGAGGAGGTCAGTGTGGATTTGGAGCGTCTCCTGTGGACCTCAGTGCTGAGGGGGGCTCGGTAACCGAGGGCTGCCTCTCTGGGGGTCCTGCTGTGGTCTGTTTGGTATGTTAGGCCCTAAAAAGCCCCAGACAGTGAGTCGTCCCTCCCAGCAGCATGAATCAGTACATGACTGAGCACTTCCCCTCTGGAGGACCACCGCTCCGCCCTGGTGTGTAGAGGTGTCTGGTGGGGGTGTGTCTGTGTGCTGATTGTGTAGCTTGTCAGTGTGTAGTTGTGGAGTGGTCAGTGAGTTGTTGTGGAGTGGTCAGTGAGTTGTTGATGAGTGGTCAGTGTGTTGTGGAGTGGTCAGTGAGTTGTTGTGGTCAGTGTGTTGTTGTGGAGTGGTCAGTGTGTAGTTGTGGAGTGGTCAGTGAGTTGTTGATGAGTGGTCAGTGTGTTGTGGAGTGGTCAGTGAGTTGTTGTGGTCAGTGTGTTGTTGTGGAGTGGTCAGTGTGTTGTTGTGGAGTGGTCAGTGTGTTGTGGAGTGGTCAGTGAGTTGTTGTGGAGTGGTCAGTGTGTTGTGGAGTGGTCAGTGAGTTGTTGTGGTCAGTGTGTTGTTGTGGAGTGGTCAGTGTGTAGTTGTGGAGTGGTCAGTGAGTTGTTGATGAGTGGTCAGTGTGGAGTGGTCAGTGAGTTGTTGTGGTCAGTGTGTTGTTGTGGAGTGGTCAGTGTGTTGTTGTGGAGTGGTCAGTGTGTTGTGGAGTGGTCAGTGAGTTGTTGTGGAGTGGTCAGTGTGTTGTGGAGTGGTCAGTGAGTTGTTGTGGTCAGTGTGTTGTTGTGGAGTGGTCAGTGTGTAGTTGTGGAGTGGTCAGTGAGTTGTTGATGAGTGGTCAGTGAGTTGTGGTCAGTGTGTTGTGGAGTGGTCAGTGTGTTGTTGTGGAGTGGTCAGTGTGTTGTGGAGTGGTCAGTGAGTTGTTGTGGTGTGGTCAGTGTGTTGTTGTGGAGTGGTCAGTGAGTTGTTGTGGTCAGTGAGTTGTTGTGGAGTGGTCAGTGAGTTGTTGTGGAGTGGTCAGTGAGTTGTGGAGTGCTCAGTGAGTTGTGGAGTGCTCAGTGTTTTGTGGAGTGGTCAGTGTGTTGTTGTGGAGTGGTCAGTGTGTTGTGGTCAGTGTGTTGTTGTGGAGTGGTCAGTGAGTTGTTGTGGAGTGGTCAGTGAGTTGTTGTGGTCAGTGTGTTGTTGTGGAGTGGTCAGTGTTTTGTGGAGTGGTCAGTGAGTTGTGGAGTGGTCAGTGAGTTGTTGTGGTCAGTGTGTTGTTGTCGAGTGGTCAGTGTGTTGTTGTGGTCAGTGTGTTGTTGTGGAGTGGTCAGTGTGTTGTTGTGGAGTGGTCAGTGTGTTGTGGTCAGTGTGTTGTTGTGGAGTGGTCAGTGAGTTGTTGTGGTCAGTGTGTTGTTGTGGAGTGGTCAGTGTGTTGTTGTGGAGTGGTCAGTGAGTTGTTGTGGTCAGTGTGTTGTTGTGGAGTGGTCAGTGTTTTGTGGAGTGGTCAGTGAGTTGTGGAGTGGTCAGTGAGTTGTGGAGTGGTCAGTGTGTTGTTGTGGAGTGGTCAGTGTGTTGTGGTCAGTGTGTTGTTGTGGTCAGTGTGTTGTTGTGGAGTGGTCAGTGAGTTGTGGTCAGTGAGTTGTTGTGGAGTGGTCAGTGAGTTGTGGAGTGGTCAGTGTTTTGTGGAGTGGTCAGTGAGTTGTGGAGTGGTCAGTGAGTTGTTGTGGAGTGGTCAGTGAGTTGTTGTGGAGTGATCAGTGAGTTGTTGTGGTCAGTGTGTTGTTGTGGAGTGATCAGTGAGTTGTTGTGGTCAGTGTGTTGTTGTGGAGTGGTCAGTGTTTTGTGGAGTGGTCAGTGTGTTGTTGTGGAGTGGTCAGTGAGTTGTTGTGGTCAGTGTGTTGTGGAGTGGTCAGTGTGTTGTGGAGTGGTCAGTGAGTTGTGGAGTGGTCAGTGTGTTGTTGTGGAGTGGTAAGTGTGTTGTTGTGGAGTGGTCAGTGAGTTGTTGTGGCCAGTGTGTTGTTGTGGAGTGGTCAGTGTTTTGTGGAGTGGTCAGTGTGTTGTTGTGGTCAGTGTGTTGTTGTGGAGTGGTCAGTGTTTTGTGGAGTGGTCAGTGAGTTGTTGTGGAGTGGTCAGTGAGTTGTTGTGGTCAGTGTGTTGTTGTGGAGTGGTCAGTGTGTTGTTGTGGAGTGGTCAGTGAGTTGTGGAGTGGTCAGTGAGCTGTGGAGTGGTCAGTGAGTTGTTGTGGAGTGGTCAGTGTGTTGTGGTCAGTGTGTTGTGGAGTGGTCAGTGTGTTGTTGTGGAGTGGTCAGTGAGTTGTTGTGGTCAGTGTGTTGTTGTGGAGTGGTCAGTGTTTTGTGGAGTGGTCAGTGTGTTGTGGTCAGTGTGTTGTTGTGGAGTGGTCAGTGTTTTGTGGAGTGGTCAGTGAGTTGTTGTGGAGTGGTCAGTGAGTTGTTGTGGTCAGTGTGTTGTTGTGGAGTGGTCAGTGTGTTGTTGTGGAGTGGTCAGTGAGTTGTGGAGTGGTCAGTGAGCTGTGGAGTGGTCAGTGAGTTGTTGTGGAGTGGTCAGTGTGTTGTGGAGTGGTCAGTGTGTTGTTGTGGAGTGGTCAGTGAGTTGTTGTGGTCAGTGTGTTGTTGTGGAGTGGTCAGTGTTTTGTGGAGTGGTCAGTGTGTTGTGGAGTGGTCAGTGAGTTGTTGTGGAGTGGTCAGTGAGTTGTGGAGTGGTCAGTGAGCTGTGGAGTGGTCAGTGTGTTGTTGTGGAGTGGTCAGTGTTTTGTGGAGTGGTCAGTGTTTTGTGGAGTGGTCAGTGAGTTGTGGAGTGGTCAGTGAGCTGTGGAGTGGTCAGTGTGTTGTGGAGTGGTCAGTGTTTTGTGGAGTGGTCAGTGTGTTGTTGTGGAGTGGTCAGTGTGTTGTGGAGTGGTCAGTGTGTTGTTGTGGAGTGGTCAGTGTGTTGTGGAGTGGTCAGTGTGTTGTTGTGGAGTGGTCAATGTGTTGTGGAGTGGTCAGTGTGTTGTTGTGGAGTGGTCAGTGTTTTGTGGAGTGGTCAGTGTTTTGTGGAGTGGTCAGTGAGTTGTGGAGTGGTCAGTGAGCTGTGGAGTGGTCAGTGTGTTGTGGAGTGGTCAGTGTTTTGTGGAGTGGTCAGTGAGCTGTGGAGTGGTCAGTGTGTTGTTGTGGAGTGGTCAGTGTTTTGTGGAGTGGTCAGTGTGTTGTGGTCAGTGAGTTGTTGTGGTCAGTGTGTTGTTGTGGAGTGGTCAGTGTGTTGTTGTGGAGTGGTCAGTGTTTTGTGGAGTGGTCAGTGAGTTGTGGAGTGGTCAGTGAGTTGTTGTGGAGTGGTCAGTGTGTTGTGGAGTGGTCAGTGAGTTGTGGAGTGGTCAGTGAGTTGTGGAGTGGTCAGTGAGTTGTTGTGGTCAGTGTGTTGTTGTGGAGTGGTCAGTGAGTTGTTGTGGCCAGTGTGTTGTTATGGAGTGGTCAGTGAGTTGTGGAGTGGTCAGTGTGTTGTTGTGGTCAGTGAGTCTGAGTGTGATGGTTGTTATGTTTAGCTGTTCAGTCGTGTGTGAAATCAGATTACAGTGTGAGATCAGACGACGGTCTCGGCGCTCCGCCCCTAAAACCCTGCTTCCAATCCAAACTCCTACTATTCCAAAACCCGGCGCTCTGCGGCGAGAGCCTGACTCCCCGACTCTGACTCCCCGACTCTGACTCCCCGGCTCTGACTCCCCGACTCTGACTCCCCGGCTCTGACTCCCTGGCTCTGACTCCCCGGCTCTGAATCCCCGGCTCTGACTCCCCGGCTCTGACTCCCCGACTCTGACTCCCCGACTCTGACTCCCCGACTCTGACTCCCCGGCTCTGACTCCCCGGCTCTGAATCCCCGGCTCTGACTCCCCGGCTCGGACTCCCTGACTCTGACTCCCCGGCTCTGACTCCCCGGCTCTGACTCCCCGGCTCTGAATCCCCGGCTCTGACTCCCCGGCTCGGACTCCTCAGCTCTGACTCCCCGACTCTGACTCCTCGGCTCTGACTCCCCGGCTCTGACTCCCCGGCTCTGACTCCCCGACTCTGACTCCTCGGCTCTGACTCCCCGGCTCTGACTCCCCGGCTCTGAATCCCCGGCTCGGACTCCCCGGCTCGGACTCCTCAGCTCTGACTTCCCGACTCTGACTCCTCGGCTCTGACTCCCCGGCTCTGACTCCCCGGCTCTGAATCCCCGGCTCTGACTCCCCGGCTCTGAATTCCCGGCTCTGACTCCCCGGCTCTGAATCCCCGGCTCTGACTCCCCGGCTCGGACTCCTCAGCTCTGACTCCCCGACTCTGACTCCTCGGCTCTGACTCCCCGGCTCTGACTCCCCGGCTCTGACTCCCCGACTCTGACTCCTCGGCTCTGACTCCCCGGCTCTGACTCCCCGGCTCTGAATCCCCGGCTCGGACTCCCCGGCTCGGACTCCTCAGCTCTGACTCCCCGACTCTGACTCCTCGGCTCTGACTCCCCGGCTCTGACTCCCCGGCTCTGAATCCCCGGCTCTGACTCCCCGGCTCTGAATTCCCGGCTCTGACTCCCCGGCTCGGACTCCTCGGCTCTGACTCCCCGACTCTGACTCCCCGGCGCTTGGCGGCAGGTGAAGGTACTTCAGAGTGTTTTGAATGAGCAGGTATTAAACACCAACCACAACCACAATCAGCAGACAGCCTTTCTGATCCAGCAGACGCTTCTGTTGTTGAGGTGTTCTGTGAGTGTGTGAGTGTGCGAGAGTGTGAGTGTGAGTGTGTGTGTGTGAGTGTGTGTGAGTGTGTGTGAGTGTGTGAGAGAGAGAGTGTGTGTGAGTGTGTGTGTGTGTGTGAGTGTGTGTGAGTGTGTGTGTGTGAGTGTGTGTGAGTGTGTGTGAGTGTGTGTGTGTGAGTGTGTGTGTGTGAGTGTGTGTGAGTGTGTGTGTGTGAGTGTGTGTGAGTGTGTGTGTGAGTGTGTGTGTGTGAGTGTGTGTGAGTGTGTGTGAGTGTGTGTGTGTGAGTGTGTGTGAGTGTGTGTGAGTGTGTGTGTGTGAGTGTGTGTGTGAGTGTGTGTGAGTGTGTGTGAGTGTGTGTGTGTGAGTGTGTGTGAGTGTGTGTGTGAGTGTGTGTGAGTGTGTGTGTGTGAGTGTGTGTGAGTGTGTGTGTGTGAGTGTGTGTGAGTGTGTGTGAGTGTGTGAGAGAGAGAGTGTGTGTGAGTGTGTGTGTGTGTGTGAGTGTGTGTGAGTGTGTGTGAGTGTGTGTGTGTGAGTGTGTGTGAGTGTGTGTGTGTGTGTGTGTGAGTGTGTGTGAGTGTGTGTGTGTGAGTGTGTGTGAGTGTGTGTGAGTGTGTGTGTGTGTGAGTGTGTGTGAGTGTGTGTGTGTGAGTGTGTGTGAGTGTGTGTGTGTGAGTGTGTGTGAGTGTGTGTGTGAGTGTGTGTGAGTGTGTGTGAGTGTGTGTGAAAGCAACCATGTGACTATTTAAAGGTCCGTCACATGACTTTTACTTTCTCTTCTGCATGCTGTGATCTGATCTCTCTCAGTAACAGAGCTACTGTAAATAACATTGTTACTTTGAGTAATTGTACTAGTAATATTACTAACTATAATAGTAGTAGTAGAGGTATTACTTGTAGGTGTTAGTATTAGTAGTAACAGTATCAGTACTGGTAGTAGAGGTATTACTTGTAGGTGTTAGTATTAGTAGTAATAGTATCAGTATTAGTAGTAGAGGTATTACTTGTAGGTGTTAGTATTAGTAGTAATAGTATCAGTATTAGTAGTAGAGGTATTATTTGTAGGTGTTAGTATTAGTAGTAATAGTATCAGTATTAGTAGTAGAGGTATTACTTGTAGGTGTTAGTATTAGTAGTAATAGTATCAGTATTAGTAGTAGAGGTATTACTTGTAGGTGTTAGTATTAGTAGTAATAGTATCAGTATTAGTAGTAGAGGTATTATTTGTAGGTGTTAGTATTAGTAGTAATAGTATCAGTATTAGTAGTAGAGGTATTACTTGTAGGTGTTAGTATTAGTAGTAATAGTATCAGTATTAGTAGTAGAGGTATTATTTGTAGGTGTTAGTATTAGTAGTAACAGTATCAGTATTGGTAGTAGAGGTATTACTTGTAGGTGTTAGTATTAGTAGTAATAGTATCAGTATTGGTAGTAGAGGTATTATTTGTAGGTGTTAGTATTAGTAGTAACAGTATCAGTATTGGTAGTAGAGGTATTACTTGTAGGTGTTAGTATTAGTAGTAATAGTATCAGTATTGGTAGTAGAGGTATTACTTGTAGGTGTTAGTATTAGTAGTAATAGTATCAGTATTGGTAGTAGAGGTATTACTTGTAGGTGTTAGTATTAGTAGTAACAGTATCAGTATTGGTAGTAGAGGTATTACTTGTAGGTGTTAGTATTAGTAGTAACAGTATCAGTATTGGTAGTAGAGGTATTACTTGTAGGTGTTAGTATTAGTAGTAACAGTATCAGTATTGGTAGTAGAGGTATTACTTGTAGGTGTTAGTATTAGTAGTAATAGTATCAGTATTGGTAGTAGAGGTATTACTTGTAGGTGTTAGTATTAGTAGTAATAGTATCAGTATTGGTAGTAGAGGTATTACTTGTAGGTGTTAGTATTAGTAGTAATAGTATCAGTATTGGTAGTAGAGGTATTATTTGTAGGTGTTAGTATTAGTAGTACTAGTATCAGTATTGGTAGTAGAGGTATTATTTGTAGGTGTTAGTATTAGTAGTAATAGTATCAGTATTAGTAGTAGAGGTATTATTTGTAGGTGTTAGTATTAGTAGTAATAGTATCAGTATTAGTAGTAGAGGTATTATTTGTTGGTGTTAGTATTAGTAGTAACAGTATCAGTATTAGTAGTAGAGCTATTACTTGTAGGTGTTAGTATTAGTAGTAATAGTATCAGTATTAGTAGTAGAGGTATTACTTGTAGGTGTTAGTATTAGTAGTAATAGTATCAGTATTAGTAGTAGAGGTATTATTTGTAGGTGTTAGTATTAGTAGTAATAGTATCAGTATTAGTAGTAGAGGTATTACTTGTAGGTGTTAGTATTAGTAGTAATAGTATCAGTATTAGTAGTAGAGGTATTACTTGTAGGTGTTAGTATTAGTAGTAATAAACTCCACTCTGGGAGTGGAACGGGCCTCTGGGTGAATGTCCTGCTGCACAGCGGGGCTGTGGCTGGACTGAGCTAAAGGCTGTGGCTGGACTGGGCTGAAGGCTGTGGCTGGACTGGGCTGAAGGCTGTGGCTGGACTGGGCTGAAGGTGTGGAGGTGGACTGGGCTGAAGACTGTGGCTGGACTGGGCTGAAGGTGTGGCTGGACTGGGCTGAAGGCTGTGGCTGGACTGGGCTGAAGGCTGTGGAGGTGGACTGGGCTGAAGGCTTTGGCTGGACTGGGCTGAAGGCTGTGGCTGGACTGGGCTGAAGGTGTGGAGGTGGACTGGGCTGAAGACTGTGGCTGGACTGGGCTGAAGGTGTGGCTGGACTGGGCTGAAGGCTGTGGAGGTGGACTGGGCTGAAGGCTTTGGCTGGACTGGGCTGAAGGCTGTGGCTGGACTGGGCTGAAGGCTGTGGAGGTGGACTGGGCTGAAGGCTTTGGCTGGACTGGGCTGAAGGCTGTGGCTGGACTGGGCTAAAGGTGTGGAGGTAGACTGGGCTGAAGGCTGTGGCTGGACTGGGTTGAAGGCTGTGGAGGTGGACTGGGCTGAAGGCTGTGGCTGGACTGGGCTGAAGGTGTGGAGGTGGACTGGGCTGAAGGTGTGGAGGTGGACTGGGCTGAAGGCTGTGGCTGGACTGGGCTGAAGGCTGTGGCTGGACTGGGCTGAAGGCTGTGGCTGGACTGGGCTGAAGGTGTGGAGGTGGACTGGGCTGAAGGCTGTGGCTGGACTGGGCTGAAGGCTGTGGCTGGACTTGGCTGAAGGTGTGGAGGTGGACTGGGCTGAAGGCTGTGGCTGGACTGGGCTGAAGGCTGTGGCTGGACTGGGCTGAAGGTGTGGAGGTGGACTGGGCTGAAGGCTGTGGCTGGACTGGGCTGAAGGCTGTGGCTGGACTGGGCTGAAGGTGTGGAGGCGAACAGTGTTCAGATGATCTACGTGTTAAATATTCACCACATGAATCACATAGAAACACATAAACACAAATTAAAGATCTCCAGAAAACAAAACAGCAGAAAACAGAGCAGCTCACTGGCACACGCTCTGCTGTGTGTGTTTCTGGAAGCCCAGTAGAAAGCGCCGACTCAGTGTGTGTGTGTATAGTGTGTATAGTGTGTGTGTATAGTGTTTGTGTGTGTGTGTATAGTGTGTGAGTGTGTGTGTTTTTGTGTATAGTGTGTGTGTGTGTGTATAGTGTGTGAGTGTGTGTGTGTGTGTATAGTGTGTGAGTGTGTGTGTGTATAGTGTGTATAGTGTGTGAGTGTGTGTGTGTGTGTGTGCGGGGTTGTTTTTGGCGTGGAGTGCTGGACGTTGGCAGCGTGTGGGTGTTGAAAGCTTTGAGCTGTTCTCTGTGCTTTGGTGGATAATAGAGTGGAGAGTCTCAGTCAAGGGTTCTTATACAAGAAGCTATTCATCTGTGTGTGTGTGTGTGTGTGTGTGTGTGTGTGTGTTTGTGGTGGGCTGTGTGTGTGTGTGTGGTGGGAGGTGTGTGTGTGTGTGTATGTGTGTGTGTGTGTGTGTGTTTGTGTGTGTGTGTTTGTGGTGGGCTGTGTGTGTGTGTGTGTGGTGGGAGGTGTGTGTGTGTGTGTGTGTGTGTGTGTGTGTGTTTGTGGTGGGCTGTGTGTGTGTGTGTGGTGGGAGGTGTGTGTGTGTGTGTGTGTGTGTGTTTGTGGTGGGCTGTGTGTGTGTGTGTGGTGGGAGGTGTGTGTGTGTTTGTGGTGGGCTGTGTGTGTGTGTGTGTGTGTGTTTGTGGTGGGCTGTGTGTGTGTGGTGGGAGGTGTGTGTGTGTGTGTGTGTGGTGGGCTGTGTGTGTTTGTGGTGGGCTGTGTGTGTGTGGTGGGAGGTGTGTGTGTGTGTGTGTGTGTGGTGGGAGGTGTGTGTGTGTGGTGGGAGGTGTGTGTGTGTTTGTGGTGGGCTGTGTGTGTGTGTGTGTGTGTGTGTGTTTGTGGTGGGCTGTGTGTGTGTGGTGGGAGGTGTGTGTGTGTGTGTGGTGGGAGGTGTGTGTGTGTGTGGTGGGCTGTGTGTGTGTGTGGTGGGAGGTGTGTGTGTGTGTGTGTGGTGGGAGGTGTGTGTGTGTGTTTGTGGTGGGCTGTGAAAAGTCAGCGTTCCAGTATGTAAATGAGCTTCTAGCCCAACAACTGCAGTCTGGGCAATATAGCAGCCACAGAGTATGATGATTCCCGTAGACCTCCTCTCGGTTCTCCATAGTCCGGGCTGGAATATCAGAGTTTACAGATGTTGTGCGTACGTTTATGGATTCCTTCACAGATGTCTTCAGTGATGTCTGATGGCCAGCATTTACGCTGGGGTGGAATTTAGCATGGTTGCCTGGACAGCGCCCTGGACTCTCTAGCTCTGTGGCTATGAGCGACCTCTGCTGTAGCTACATCTCTCACTAATGTCTACCGACCCCTGATGAACGTGGAGCTCTAGCCAAACCTTCTGAACATCGTCTGCAGTGGAGCCTAAAAGGACCAGTGCGGTGCTAGCGTTAGCATCAGGGTCCCCAGGCAGGTCACAGCAACGTTGCGAAGGTGAAGCAGCAGTGTGTGTTGGATAGTCGGCTGGAGCGTTGCTGGTATACAGGATCCCGATTACGTCCCTGATTTTGAGCGAGCGAGTGTCCAAATCTCCTAGAATCAGTTCTCGGTTCTCATCTCCATGTTCCTCCTCTCCCCTCTCTTTGTTGCTCCTCCTCTCAGATGGATGCGCGAGTACTGTATGACTCTCTTTCATCTCCCTCTCTCTTTTCAGAGTGAATAGCCCTGTGAACTTATTTACATACTCTCTGGAGAGGCGTGAACATGTGCTCGTGTAAATCCTCTCTCAGCCGGCGAGCTGCTCTCGGAATGACGTAGATATGAAACGTGTGGAGAGTGGTGGCCACCAGCCCTCCTCCTCCTGGAGATCTGTGTTCCTGCAGAGTTTGGTTTAAACCTCTGTCTAAGATGCTGCCCTGCTATTCCAGCATGCTGTCCGACACCCGAGCATCGGATTCAGCCAGTCAGGAACTTCAGAAACCGTTGGTTGGTTGAGATGTGACAGTCGATCAAAAAGCAAACGATCAGATGTTAACGGGTCTCAATGCATAGGTGTTTATTTTGACTATTTTGATTCCTCTCTGTACACTCCTACACTGTAGGGGGCAGCATGTCACACCATATGTGACGCAGTGCAAGGGGCAGGAGCCACTCTGAAGCGTGTTGCACACATAGACAGGTTGGCATCTACTAACAACGCAACTGAGCAGCACACGTTTCTGTTTAGATTGTCAGGCTTGTCGGTCAAACAAGGGCTGACTAAGTTAGCTAGCTAGCTACCTAGCTAAGGCAGAGATGGCTGGTTAAGGTGAAGAAACTAAGGGTGCTGCTGGGAAACCAGCCTTGCGCCCGGAAGGTCGCCGGATTGATCCTCTGCAGGGACCGTCGCTCTGTCGAGTTAAGGTTCTGAAATCTTGTCAACACTTCATGCCGGACTCGACATGGTTGTCCCGTTTGAGCGGCCGGAGCATCCAGACTGAGATGCACCTGTGTGGTCCGGATGCAATCTAAACATGCCAGGAATCAGATTTGGGCTGACTGTGTGGACGCAGCGTGTGCCGTTCTTGTCCGTGGCCGGGGATCCGGTGCAGCTCTGCTGTTGCGTGTCTGCCGCTGGTTGTAGGAGCAGTAAACACTCCTGACTCTGTCATTAGTGCCTCCACGTCACTCGCTGAAGTGCGCTGCAGCCTGCGTGTGTGTGGGCACAGACGGATGGTGGGTTGTGTTCAGAATGTGGCACAGCAGAGCTGTAAAACACACACACAGCCTGTTTGTTCCCACCAACACGTACCTCCCCTGAGACGGACCCTACATCAGGAACAGTCCACGCTTTAACATCTATTAAATCTGGAGCTGGGCTGAGGAACTCGGTTACTCCAGTGTTTACTTCTGCTGGTACTTGTTTCTTTATTTAGGTATTACGTTGGCCTGGTCAGTGTCTCGATGATAACTTGGCTTGCTGTCTGTTGAGTCCCGTACTGTCCACTGATCTCCGAGTATCTGATCTGCTGCACTGTTCTGTCTTTTGGGCGTCGTTATTCTATTTGTGTCCAGTAATAACGCTCTTAGATAAAAGGATTCTGTGGGTATGTTGTAGAAATGTTCCCTCAAAGCTACATCAGTGGTTTTAAGCTCCATCTGTGTTTTTCCCAGGTGACGTCTACATACCTGTACCTTTTTATAACCACACATTAAAACTAGAACAATAAAAAGGCTGGAGACAGAGGCTACGTGGAATATGGTACAATCATGTTCCCTAACTAAAGGTACTGAGAGACCCCAGGGACAAGAGGGGTATCAATACAGAGACGAGAGTGGTAGCATCCAGAAACAAAAGGAGTACCACCCAAGTGACAAGAGACTAGAGGGGTTCCACACTAAAGGCAAGAGGGTTACCACAGAGACTAGAGGGGTACCACTACAAAGACAAGAGGGGTACCACCCCAGAGACTAGAGGGTTACCCCAGAGACAAGAGGGGTACCACTACAAAGACAAGAGGGTGCTAGATTAAGGACAAGACAGGTACCACCCCAAAGACAAGAGCGGTACCACCCAAAGAGGGGTGCCATCCTAGAGACCAGAGTTGTACCACCCCAGAGAACAGAGTGGTACCACCCCAGACACAGTTTAGTACCTTGTTTCTGAGAGCGTATAGTGTAGAGGGCAGTGAGGCCCAACCCTGTACATATATATACACATACCTTGACTTCAGTACC
>CM038705.1:51919052-51931552 GCA_021613375.1 Megaleporinus macrocephalus | reverse complement strand
AGTTGATGACTGTAATGGTCAGAGTTGATCGCTGTAATGGTCAGTGTTGATCACTCTAATGGTCAGAGTTGATCACTGTAATAGTCAGAGTTGATCACTGTAATAGTCAGAGTCGATCACTGTAATGGTCAGTGTTGATCGCTGTAATGGTCAGAGTTGATCACTGTAATGGTCAGAGTTGATGACTGTAATGGTCAGAGTTGATCACTGTAATGGTCAGTGTTGATCACTGTAATGGTCAGAGTTGATCACTGTAATAGTCAGAGTTGATCACTCTAATAGTCAGAGTTGATCACTGTATTGGTCAGAGTTGATCACTGTAATGGTCAGAGTTGATCACTGTAATAGTCAGAGTTGATCACTGTATTGGTCAGAGTTGATCACTGTAATAGTCAGAGTTGATCACTGTATTGGTCAGAGTTGATCACTGTAATGGTCAGAGTTGATGACTGTAATGGTCAGAGTTGATCGCTGTAATGGTCAGAGTTGATGACTAATGGTCAGAGTTGATCACTAATAGTCAGAGTTGATGACTGTAATGGTGAGAGTTGATGACTGTAATGGTCAGAGTTGATGACTGTAATAGTCAGAGTTGATGACTGTAATGGTCAGAGTTGATCACTGTATTGGTCAGAGTTGATCACTGTAATGGTCAGAGTTGATCACTGTATTGGTCAGAGTTGATGACTGTAATGGTCAGAGTTGATCACTGTATTGGTCAGAGTTGATCACTGTAATGGTCAGAGTTGATCACTGTATTGGTCAGAGTTGATCACTGTAATAGTCAGAGTTGATCACTGTATTGGTCAGAGTTGATCACTGTAATGGTCAGAGTTGATGACTGTAATGGTCAGAGTTGATCGCTGTAATGGTCAGAGTTGATGACTGTAATGGTCAGAGTTGATCACTAATAGTCAGAGTTGATGACTGTAATGGTGAGAGTTGATGACTGTAATGGTCAGAGTTGATGACTGTAATGGTCAGAGTTGATCACTGTAATGGTCAGAGTTGATGACTGTAATGGTCAGTGTTGAACACTGTAATGGTCAGAGTTGATGACTGTAATGGTCAGAGTTGATCACTGTAATGGTCAGAGTTGATCACTGTATTGGTCAGAGTTGATCACTGTATTGGTCACAGTTGATCACTGTAATGGTCAGAGTTGATCACTGTAATAGTCAGAGTTGATGACTGTAATGGTCAGAGTTGAACACTGTAATGGTCAGAGTTGAACACTGTAATGGTCAGAGTTGATCACTGTAATGTTCAGAGTTGATGACTGTAATGGTCAGAGTTTATGACTGTAATGGTCAGAGTTGATGACTGTAATGGTCAGAGTTGATTAATGTAATAGTCAGAGTTGATGACTGTAATGGTCAGAGTTGAACACTGTAATGGTCAGAGTTGATGACTGTAATGGTCAGAGTTGATGACTGTAATGGTCAGAGTTGATGACTGTAGTGGTCAGAGTTGATCACTGTAATAGTCAGAGTTGATCACTGTAGTGGTCAGAGTTGATCACTGTAGTGGTCAGAGTTGATCACTGTAATGGTCAGAGTTGATGACTGTAATGGTCAGAGTTGATCACTGTAATGGTCAGAGTTGATGACTGTAGTGGTCAGAGTTGATCACTGTAATGGTCAGAGTTAATGACTGTAATGGTCAGAGTTGATCACTAATAGTCAGAGTTGATGACTGTAATGGTGAGAGTTGATGACTGTAATGGTGAGAGTTGATGACTGTAATGGTCAGAGTTGATCACTGTAATGGTCAGAGTTGAACACTGTAATGGTCAGAGTTGATGACTGTAATGGTCAGAGTTGATCACTGTAATGGTCAGAGTTGATCACTGTAATAGTCAGAGTTGATCACTGTAATGGTCAGAGTTGATCACTGTAATAGTCAGAGTTGATCCCTGTAATGGTCAGAGTTGATCACTGTATTGGTCAGAGTTGATTGCTGTAATGGTCAGAGTTGATCACTGTAATAGTCAGAGTTGATGACTGTAATGGTCAGAGTTGATCACTGTAATGGTCAGAGTTGAACACTGTAATGGTCAGAGTTGATCACTGTAATGGTCAGAGTTGATTAATGTAATAGTCAGAGTTGATGACTGTAATGGTCAGAGTTGATGACTGTAATGGTCAGAGTTGATCACTGTAATGGTCAGAGTTGATCACTGTAATGGTCAGAGTTGAACACTGTAATGGTCAGAGTTGATGACTGTAATGGTCAGAGTTGATCACTGTAATAGTCAGAGTTGATCCCTGTAATGGTCAGAGTTGATCACTGTATTGGTCAGAGTTGATCACTGTAATAGTCAGAGTTGATGACTGTAATAGTCAGAGTTGATGACTGTAATAGTCAGAGTTGATCACTGTATTGGTCAGAGTTGATCGCTGTAATGGTCAGAGTTGATTAATGTAATAGTCAGAGTTGATGACTGTAATGGTCAGAGTTGAACACTGTAATGGTGAGAGTTGAACACTGTAATGGTCAGAGTTGATCACTGTAATGGTCAGAGTTGATTAATGTAATAGTCAGAGTTGATGACTGTAATGGTCAGAGTTGATCACTGTAATAGTCAGAGTTGAACACTGTAATGGTCAGAGTTGATCACTGTAATGGTCAGAGTTGATTAATGTAATAGTCAGAGTTGATGACTGTAATGGTCAGAGTTGATCACTGTAATGGTCAGAGTTGATTAATGTAATAGTCAGAGTTGATGACTGTAATGGTCAGAGTTGAACACTGTAATGGTCAGAGTTGATGACTGTAATGGTCAGAGTTGATGACTGTAATGGTCAGAGTTGATGACTGTAGTGGTCAGAGTTGATCACTGTAATAGTCAGAGTTGATCACTGTAGTGGTCAGAGTTGATCACTGTAGTGGTCAGAGTTGATCACTGTAATGGTCAGAGTTGATGACTGTAATGGTCAGAGTTGATCACTGTAATGGTCAGAGTTGATGACTGTAGTGGTCAGAGTTGATCACTGTAATAGACAGAGTTGATCACTGTAGTGGTCAGAGTTGATCACTGTAGTGGTCAGAGTTGATGACTGTAATGGTCAGAGTTAATGACTGTAATGGTCAGAGTTGATCACTAATAGTCAGAGTTGATGACTGTAATGGTGAGAGTTGATGACTGTAATGGTCAGAGTTGATCACTGTAATGGTCAGAGTTGATGACTGTAATGGTCAGAGTTGAACACTGTAATGGTCAGAGTTGATGACTGTAATGGTCGGAGTTCATGACTGTAATGGTCAGAGTTGATGACTGTAATGGTCAGAGTTGATCACTGTAATAGTCAGAGTTGGTCACTGTATTGGTCAGAGTTGATCGCTGTAATGGTCAGAGTTGATGACTGTAATGGTCAGAGTTGATTACTGTAATGGTCAGAGTTGATCACTGTAATAGTCAGAGTTGATCACTGTATTGGTCAGAGTTGATCGCTGTAATGGTCAGAGTTGATCACTGTATTGGTCACAGTTGATCACTGTAATGGTCAGAGTTGATCACTGTAATAGTCAGAGTTGATGACTGTAATGGTCAGAGTTGAACACTGTAATGGTCAGAGTTGAACACTGTAATGGTCAGAGTTGATGACTGTAATGGTCAGAGTTTATGACTGTAATGGTCAGAGTTGATTAATGTAATAGTCAGAGTTGATCACTGTAGTGGTCAGAATTGATCACTGTAATAGTCAGAGTTGATCACTGTAGTGGTCAGAGTTGATCACTGTAGTGGTCAGAGTTGATCACTGTAATGGTCAGAGTTGATGACTGTAATGGTCAGAGTTGATAACTGTAATGGTCAGATTTGATCACTGTAATGGTCAGAGTTAATGACTGTAATGGTCAGAGTTGATCACTGTAATGGTCAGAGTTGATCACTGTAATAGTCAGAGTTGATCACTGTAATGGTCAGAGTTGATCACTGTAATGGTCAGAGTTGATCACTGTAATAGTCAGAGTTGATCACTGTAATGGTCAGAGTTGATCACTGTAATAGTCAGAGTTGATCACTGTAATAGTCAGAGTTGATCACTGTAATGGTCAGAGTTAATCACTGTAATAGTCAGAGTTGATCACTGTAATGGTCAGAGTTAATCACTGTAATAGTCAGAGTTGATCACTTTAATGGTCAGAGTTAATCACTGTAATGGTCAGAGTTGATCACTGTAATGGTCAGAGTTGATCACTGTAATAGTCAGAGTTGATCACTGTAATAGTCAGAGTTAATCACTGTAATGGTCAGAGTTGATCACTGTAATAGTCAGAGTTGATCACTGTAATAGTCAGAGTTAATCACTGTAATAGTCAGAGTTGATCACTTTAATGGTCAGAGTTAATCACTGTAATAGTCAGAGTTGATCACTGTAATGGTCAGAGTTAATCACTGTAATAGTCAGAGTTGATCACTTTAATGGTCAGAGTTAATCACTGTAATGGTCAGAGTTGATCACTGTAATGGTCAGAGTTGATCACTGTAATAGTCAGAGTTGATCACTGTAATGGTCAGAGTTAATCACTGTAATGGTCAGAGTTAATCACTGTAATAGTCAGAGTTGATCACTGTAATGGTCAGAGTTGATCACTGTAATGGTCAGAGTTGATCACTGTAATAGTCAGAGTTGAACACTGTAATGGTCAGAGTTAATCACTGTAATGGTCAGAGTTGATCACTGTAATAGTCAGAGTTGATCACTGTAATGGTCAGAGTTGATCACTGTAATGGTCAGAGTTAATCACTGTAATGGTCAGAGTTAATCACTGTAATGGTCAGAGTTGATCACTGTAATGGTCACACTCGCTTTCTGCTGTTACTGGTGTCTGTCTTTGCACCAGCCTTGTAACCAGAAGGTCACTGGTTGAATTCTCTGAACTGACTGAAGGGTCTTTGAACAAGACAAGAACTGCTCCGGGGGTACTGTGGGTAGGGCTGCCCACCACTCCGGGCAAATGTGCTCACTGCCCTCTAGTGTGTGTGGTATATGTTATGTGGGTGTTTCACTGCCTATTTGTGTGAGAGTGTGTGTGTTCAATAGCTCACGTGCATATGTGGGTGTTTCACTGCCCCCAAGTATGTGTGTTCACTAGTGTGTGTGTGTGTGTGTTTACTAGTGTGTGTGTGTGTGTTCACTAGTGTGTGTGTGTGTTCACTAGGGTGTGTGTGTGTTTACTAGTGTGTGTGTGTGTGTGTGTTTACTAATGTGTGTGTGTTCACTAGTGTGTGTGTGTGTTCACTACTGTGTGTGTGTGTGTGTATGTATGTGATTCACTGCACAGATTTTAACACTGTTAAATGTGGAGGTCAAAAATGTAAAGATAAATGTGTGTGTGTATGTGTGTGTTTCACTGCCTCCTAGTGTGTGTGTGTGTGTTTACTAGTGTGTGTGTGTTTACTAGTGTGTGTGTATGTGTGTGTTTCACTGCCTCCTAGTGTGTGTGTTTACTAGTGTGTGTGTGTTTACTAGTGTGTGTGTATGTGTGTGTTTTACTGCCTCGTAGTGTGTGTGTGGGGGTGTTTACTAGTGTGTGTGTGTTCACTAGTGTGTGTATATGTTTATATGTATGTGATTCACTGCACAGATGTGTTAAATGTGGAGGTAAAAAATGTGAAGATAAACGTGTGTGTGTGTGTGTGTTGCAGGCCAGCACTCTTCCTCAGGGCACTATAAACCTGAACGTGTGTGTGGACGTGGTGGACGGTGAGAGCACTACTGGTCAGAAACACTCTCTGTGTATCAGCACGCCGGAGCGAGAGCACTACATCCGCGCCGAGAGCAAGGAGGTCATCACCGGGTAAGAACCACACGCCCCTGTATTCGTCTGTGTGTGGGGACTCACTGCAGAGGTTCCTTATATTTAATTTTAATCTGTAAACACAAATAACTGCTAAGACACAGGTACAGCATGTTACTATAGTAACTGTAGTTACCTGTCACCTGTGGTGTCTTTAGTTTCCACGATGGTAGGTGTGTAAACAGCGTAGCGTCCCAGTAAAGTGATAAAAACAAATTCAGGAGTGAGCGGAGGGTAACATTAAATAATAAAAGAAAATATTAAATAACATTAAATCACATTAAATAACATTAAATAATAAAAGAAAATATTAAATAACATTAAATTACATTAAGTAATATTAAATAATAAAAATAATATTAAATATTATAAAATAACATTAAATAACATTAAATAACATTAAATAATATAAAATAACATTAAATAACATTAAACACATTAAATAACATTAAATAATATTAAATAATAAAAAGTAATATTAAATAATATAAAATAACATTAAATAACATTAAATAATATAAAATAACATTAAATAATATTAAATAATAAAAAATAATATTAAATAATATAAAATAACAATAAATAACATTAAATAACATTAAATAATATTAAATAATAAAAAATAATATAAAATAACATTTAATAACATTAAATAATATAAAATAACATTAAATAACATTAAATAATATTAAATAATGTAAAATAATATTAAATAATATAAAATAACAATAAATAACATTTAATAACATTAAATAATATTAAATAATAAAAAATTATATTAAGTAATATAAAATAACATTTAATAACATTAAATAATATAAAATACCATTAAATAACTTTAAATAATATTAAATAATATAAAATAACAATAAATAACATTAAATAACAATAAATAACATTAAATAACATTAAATAATAAAAAACAACATTAAATAACATTTAATAACATTAAATAATAAAAAACAACAAATCTACTGTTTACTTAGCTGATCTGGCAACCCTGCTCTAAATCAGAGCTTCATTTCCCTCCTAAAC
The DNA here is from genome assembly GCA_021613375.1 of Megaleporinus macrocephalus. NCBI lineage: Eukaryota > Metazoa > Chordata > Actinopteri > Characiformes > Anostomidae > Megaleporinus > Megaleporinus macrocephalus. The sequence goes on along the minus strand of CM038705.1, from coordinate 51,924,712 downwards.
CCACATTCCCAGGAGTGAGGGTGATCAGCCCCGCCTCCCGGAATACTGACGGTCTCATTTGTGTGTGTGTTTGTGTGTGTTTGTATGTGTGTGTGTTTGTGTGTGTGTGTTTGTGTGTGTGTGTGTTTGTGTGTGTTTGTGTGTGTGTATGTTTTTGTGTGTGTGTTTGTGTGTGTGTGTTTGTGTATGTGTGTGTTTGTGTGTGTGTGTTTGTGTGTGTGTTTGTGTGTGTGTTTGTGTGTGTTTGTGTGTGTGTGTGTTTGTGTGTGTGTGTATATGTTTGTGTGGATATGTGTTTGTGTGTGTGTTTGTGTGTGTGTGTATGTGTATGTTTGTGTGTTTGTGTGCGTGTTTGTGTGTATGTGTTTATGTGTGTTTGTGTTTGTATGTGTGTGTGTTTGTATATGTGCATGTTTGTGTGTATGTGTTTGTGTGTTTGTGTGTGTGTGTGTGTGTGTTTGTGTTTTTGTGCGGTGTGTCCATGTGTGTGTGTGATTGTATATGTATATATGTGTGTTTGTGTATGTGTGTGTGTGTGTGTGTTCGTGTTTTTGTGCGGTGTGTGTGTTCGTGTTTTTGTGCGGTGTGTGTGTTTGTCTATGTGTGTTTGTGTGTGTGTTTGTGTGTTTGTGTTTTTGTGCGCTGTGTGTGTGTTTGTGTTTGTGCTTTTGTGCGCTGTGTTTGTGTGTGTGTTTGTGTGTGTGTGTTTGTGTTTTTGTGCGCTGTGTGTGTGTGTTTGTGTTTGTGCTTTTGTTCGCTGTGTTTGTGTGTGGGTGTGTGTGTGTTTGTGTATGTGTGTTTGTGTGTTTGTGTTTTTGTGCGGTGTGTGTGTGTTTGTGTATGTATGTGTGTGTGTGTTTGTGTGTTTGTGTGTGTGTGTGTGTGTGTGTGTGTGTTTGTGTGAACAGGTGGCAGGAGGCTCTGATCGTGTTTCCTCGCACCAATAAGCAGAACCAGAAGAAGAAACGGAAGGTGGAACCGCCCACTCCACAGGTACACACACACTGGGACACGCCCACTCCGCAGGTATTGACACACACACACACAGACTGGGACATGCCCACTCCACAGGTACACACACACACACACTGGGACACGCCCACTCCACAGGTACACACACACACAGACTAGGACACGCCCACTCCGCAGGTACACACACACTGGGACACGCCCACTCACGCCCACAACCCGTACACAACACTCACCACTTCACTCAGACACTTATCAGACCTATAACACAACACTGTTACACAACATTTACCACTTCACTCAGACGCTGATCAGACTTTACAACACAACACTGTTACACAACATTCACCACTTCACTCAGACGCTGATCAGACTTTACAACACAACACTGTTACACAACATTCACCACTTCACTCAGACGCTGATCAGACTTTACAACACAACACTGTTACACAACATTCACCACTTCACTCAGACGCTGATCAGACTTTACAACACAACACTGTTACACAACATTCACCACTTCACTCAGACGCTGATCAAACCTATAACACAACACTGTTACACAACATTTACCACTTCACTCAGACGCTGATCAGACTTTACAACACAACACTGTTACACAACATTCACCACTTCACTCAGACGCTGATCAGACTTTACAACACAACACTGTTATACAACATTCACCACTTCACTCAGACGCTGATCAGACCTATAACACAACACTGTTACACAACATTTACCACTTCACTCAGACGCTAATCAAACCTATAACACAACACTGTTACACAACACTCACCACTTCACTCAGACGCTGATCAGACTTTACAACACAACACTGTTACACAACATTCACCACTTCACTCAGACACTGATCAGACTTTACAACACAACACCGTTACACAACATTCACCACTTCACTCAGACGCTGATCAGACTTTACAACACAACACTGTTACACAACATTTACCACTTCACTCAGACACTGATCAGACTTTACAACACAACACTGTTACACAACATTCACCACTTCACTCAGACACTGATCAGACTTTACAACACAACACTGTTACACAACATTTACCACTTCACTCAGACGCTGATCAGACTTTACAACACAACACCGTTACACAACATTCACCACTTCACTCAGACGCTGATCAGACTTTACAACACAACACTGTTACACAACATTTACCACTTCACTCAGACACTGATCAGACTTTACAACACAACACTGTTACACAACATTCACCACTTCACTCAGACGCTGATCAGACTTTACAACACAACACTGTTACACAACATTCACCACTTCACTCAGACGCTGATCAGACTTTACAACACAACACTGTTACACAACATTTACCACTTCACTCAGACGCTGATCAGACCTATAACACAACACTGTTACACAACATTTACCACTTCACTCAGACGCTGATCAGACTTTACAACACAACACCGTTACACAACATTTACCACTTCACTCAGACACTGATCAGACTTTACAACACAACACTGTTACACAACATTTACCACTTCACTCAGACGCTGATCAGACTTTACAACACAACACTGTTACACAACATTCACCACTTCACTCAGACACTGATCAGACTTTACAACACAACACTGTTACACAACATTCACCACTTCACTCAGACGCTGATCAGACCTATAACACAACACTGTTACACAACACTCACCACTTCACTCAGACGCTGATCAGACTTTACAACACAACACTGTTACACAACATTCACCACTTCACTCAGACGCTGATCAGACTTTACAACGCAACGCTGTTGCACAACATTCACCACTTCACTCAGACGCTGATCAGACTTTACAACACAACACTGTTACACAACATTCACCACTTCACTCAGACGCTGATCAGACTTTACAACACAACACTGTTACACAACATTCACCACTTCACTCAGACGCTGATCAAACCTATAACACAACACTGTTACACAACATTTACCACTTCACTCAGACGCTGATCAAACCTATAACACAACACTGTTACACAACATTTACCACTTCACTCAGACGCTGATCAGACTTTACAACACAACACTGTTACACAACATTCACCACTTCACTCAGACGCTGATCAGACTTTACAACACAACACTGTTACACAACATTCACCACTTCACTCAGACGCTGATCAGACTTTACAACACAACACTGTTACACAACATTTACCACTTCACTCAGACGCTGTTACACAACATTCACCACTTCACTCAGACGCTGATCAGACTTTACAACACAACGCTGTTACACAACATTCACCACTTCACTGTGTAGAGGTGTGTGTGTGAGTTTATGTATAGCTGTGTGTAGAGGTATGTGTGTCTGTTTATGTAGAGCTGTGTGTGTGTTTATGTAGAGCTGTGTGTAGAGGTGTGTGTGTGAGTTTATGTAGAGCTGTGTGTAGAGCTGTGTGTGTGTTTATGTAGAGCTGTGTGTGTGTGTGAGTTTATGTAGAGCTGTGTGTAGAGCTGTGTGTGTGTGTGAGTTTATGTAGAGCTGTGTGTGTGTTTATGTAGAGCTGTGTGTAGAGGTGTGTGTGTGAGTTTATGTAGAGCTGTGTGTAGAGGTGTGTGTGTGAGTTTATGTAGAGCTGTGTGTAGAGGTGTGTGTGTGAGTTTATGTAGAGCTGTGTGTGTGTGAGTTTATGTAGAGCTGTGTGTAGAGCTGTGTGTGTGTGAGTTTATGTAGAGCTGTGTGTTTGTTTATGTAGAGGTGTGTGTTTGTTTATGTAGAGCTGTGTGTAGAGCTGTGTGTGTGTGTGAGTTTATGTAGAGCTGTGTGTGTGTTTATGTAGAGCTGTGTGTAGAGGTGTGTGTGTGTGTTTATGTAGAGCTGTGTGTAGAGGTGTGTGTGTGAGTTTATGTAGAGCTGTGTGTAGAGGTGTGTGTGTGAGTTTATGTAGAGCTGTGTGTAGAGCTGTGTGTGTGTGAGTTTATGTAGAGCTGTGTGTGTGTTTATGTAGAGCTGTGTATCGAGGTGTGTGTGTGAGTTTATGTAGAGGTGTGTGTAAAGGTGTGTGTGTGAGTTTATGTAGAGCTGTGTGTGTGTTTATGTAGAGCTGTGTGTTTGTTTATGTAGAGGTGTGTGTTTGTTTATGTAGAGCTGTGTGTGTGTTTATGTAGAGCCATGTGTGAATTTATGTAGAGCTGTGTGTGTGTATAGCTGTGTGTGTGTAGAGTTGTGTGTGTGTGTGTGTGTGTGTGTGTGTGTAGAGGTGTGTGGAGAGGTGTGTGTGTGAGTTTATGTAGAGCTGTGTGTAGAGGTGTGTGTGTGTGAGTTCATGTAGAGCTGCGTGTGTGTAGAGGTGTGTGTAGAGTGTGTGTGTGTGTGTGTGTGTTTATGTAGAGCTGTGTGTTTGTGTGTGTGTGTAGAGGTGTGTGTGTGAGTTTATGTAGAGCTGTGTGTAGAGGTGTGTGTGTTAGTTCATGTAGAGCTGTGTGTGTGTAGAGGTGTGTGTGTGTGTGTGTAGAAGTGTGTGTAGAGGTGTGTGTGTGTGTGTGTTTATGTAGAGCTGTGTGTGTGTGTGTGTGTGTGTGTAGAGCTCTGTGTGTGTAGAGGTGTGTGTGTGAGTTTATGTAGAGCTGTGTGTGTGTGTGTGTAGAGCTCTGTGTGTGTAGAGGTGTGTGTAGAGGTGTGTGTGTGAGTTTATGTAGAGCTGTGTGTAGAGGTGTGTGTGAGTTTATGTAGAGCTGTGTGTGTGTTCATGTAGAGCCATGTGTGAGTTTATGTAGAGCTGTGTGTGAATTTATGTAGAGCTGTGTGTGTGTAGAGTTTTGTGTGTGTGTGTGTGTAGAGGTGTGTGTGTGAAGAGGTGTGTGTTTGTTTAGGTAGAGCCATGTGTGAGTTTATGTAGAGCTGTGTGTGAATTTATGTAGAGCTGTGTGTGTGTGTAGAGTTTTGTGTGTTTGTGTGTAGAGGTGTGTGTGTGTAGAGGTGTGTGTGAGTTTATGTAGAGCTGTGTGTAGAGGTGTGTGTGAGTTTATGTAGAGCTGTGTGTGTGTAGAGTTGTGTGTGTGTGTAGAGGTGTTTGTGTGAGTTTATGTAGAGCCATGTGTGAATTTATGTAGAGCTGTGTGTGTGTGTGTGTATAGCTGTGTGTATAGCTGTGTGTGTGTGTGTGTGTGTGTGTGTGTGTGTGTGTGTGTGTGTGTGTGTAGAGGTGTGTGTGTGTGTGTGGGTGTAGAGGTGTGTGTGTCGGTGTGTAGAGGTGTGTGTGTAGGTGTGTGTAGAGGTGTGTGTATAGAGGTGTGTGTGTGTAGAGGTGTGTGTGTGTGTGTAGAGGTGTCTGTGTGTGTGTAGAGGTGTCTGTGTTTGTGTAGAGGTGTGTGTGTGTGTCTATGTGTGTGTAGAGGTGTGTGTGTCTGTGTGTGTGTTTGTGTCTAGAGGTGTGTGTGTCTGTGTGTGTGTATAGTTGTGTGTTTGTGTTATTGTGTAGAGGTGTCTGTATAGGTGTGTGTGTGTTTGTAGAGGTGTGTGAAGAGTTTTGTGTCTGTGTGTGTGTATAGGTGTGTAGGTGTGTGTAGGTGGGTGTGTGTTTGTGTGTAGGTGTGTGTGTATTTGTGTGTAGAGGTGTGTTTGTAGGTGTGTGTAGGTGTGTGTGTGTGTTTGTAGGTGTGTGTAGGTGTGTGTGTGTGTGT
>CM038705.1:51901552-51911552 GCA_021613375.1 Megaleporinus macrocephalus | reverse complement strand
AACCCTAATCTCACTACCTTATATAATACTACACCTACACCTAAACCTAACCCTAACCTCAGTACCTTATATAATACTACACCTACACCTAAACCTAACCTTAAGCTCAGTACCTTATATAATACTACACCTACACCTAAACCTAACCTTAAGCTCAGTACCTTATATAATACTACACCTACACCTAAACTTAACCTCAAGCTCAGTACCTTATAAAATACTACACCTACACCTAAACCTAACCCTAATCTCAGTACCTTATAAAATACTACACCTACACCTAACCCTAATCTCAGTACCTTATAAAATACTACGCCTAAACCTAACCCTAACCTCAGTACCTTATACAATACTACACCTACACCTAAACCTAACCCTAACCTCAGTACCTTATATAATACTACACCTACACCTAAACCTAACCTCAAGCTCAGTACCTTATATAATACCACACCTACACCTAAACCTATCCTTAAACTCAGTACCTTATATAATACTACAGCTACACCTAACCTTAACCTCAGTACCCGGTATAATACTACACCTAACCCTAACCTTAACCTCAGTACCTTATAAAATACTACACCTAAACCTAACCCTAATCTCAGTACCTTATATAATACTACACCTAACCTTAAACTCAGTATCTTATATAATACTACACCTAAACCTAACCCTAATCTCAGTACCTTATATAATACTACACCTACACCCACACCTAACCCTAATCTCAGTACCTTATATAATACTACACCTACACCCACACCTAACCCTAATCTCAGTACCTTATAAAATACTATACCTACACCTACACCTAACCCTAATCTCAGTACCTTATAAAATGCTACACCTACACCTAAACCTAACCCTAATCTCAGTACCTTATAAAATACTACACCTACACCTAAACCTAACCCTAATCTCAGTACCTTATATGATATCACACCTACACCTAAACCTAACCCTAATCTCAGTACCTTATATAATATCACACCTACACCTAAATCTAACCCTAATCTCAGTACCTTATATATCACACCTACACCTAAACCTAACCCTAATCTCAGTTATTTATATAATACTACACCTAAACCTAACCCTAACCTCAGTACCTTATATAATACTACACCTACACCTAAACCTAACCTTAAACTCAGTACCTTATATAATACTACAGCTACACCTAAACCTAACCTCAGTACCTTATAAACTACTACACCTACACCTAAACCTAACCCTAATCTCAGTACCTTATAAAATACTACACCTACACCTAACCCTAATCTCAGTACCTTATATAATACTACAACTACACCTAAACCTAACACTAACCTCAGTACCTTATATAATACTACACCTACACCTAAACCTAACCTTAACCTCAGTACCTTATATAATACTACAACTACACCTAAACCTAACCCTAATCTCAGTACCTTATATAATACTACAACTACACCTAAACCGAACACTAACCTCAGTACCTTATATAATACTACACCTAACCTTAACCTCAGTATCTTATATAATACTAAACCTAAACCTAACCCTAATCTCAGTACCTTATATAATACTACACCTACACCCACACCTAACCCTAATCTCAGTACCTTATATAATACTACACCTACTCCCACACCTAACCCTAATCTCAGTACCTTATAAAATACTATACCTACACCTAACCCTAATCTCAGTACCTTATATAATATTACACCTACACCTAAACCTAACCCTAATCTCAGTACCTTATAAACTACTACACCTACACCTAAACCTAACCTCAGTACCTTATAAACTACTACACCTACACCTAAACCTAACCCTAATCTCAGTACCTTATAAAATACTACACCTACACCTAAACCTAACCCTAATCTCAGTACCTTATAAACTACTACACCTACACCTAAACTTAACCCTAATCTCAGTACCTTATATAATACTACACCTACACCTAAACCTAACCCTAATCTCAGTACCTTATAAAATACTACACCTACACCTAAACCTAACCCTAATCTCAGTACCTTATAAAATACTACACCTACACCTAAACCTAACCTCAGTACCTTATAAACTACTACACCTACACCTAAACCTAACCCTAATCTCAGTACCTTATAAAATACTACACCTACACCTAAACCTAACCCTAATCTCAGTACCTTATAAACTACTACACCTACACCTAAACCCAACCTCAGTACCTTATAAACTACTACACCTACACCTAAACCTAACCCTAATCTCAGTACCTTATAAAATACTACACCTACACCTAAACCTAACCCTAATCTCAGTACCTTATAAACTACTACACCTACACCTAAACCTAACCCTAATCTCAGTACCTTATAAAATACTACACCTAAACCTAACCCTAATCTCAGTACCCCAAAGACTAACTTTCTGCTCTCATAGATTTTTTTTATTTTTATTGATTTTTGGAAAATGACGTGTCCTAAAGTAAAGACCAGCAAAATGTCCTCACTTTACCAAAAACATCAGATTGTACTGGACTAGTGACGTCCTCACAACTATACCTCTACAAGGACACACACACATATACATACACACACATATACATACACACATATATATACAAACACACACACACATATACATACACACACATATACATACACACATACACATACATACACAAACACACACACACACACCTCTACACACACACACACACCTCTACACACACACACACACACTGAGAATTCTATCTGAACCGACTGTAACCCACAAAATTCTGTCTGAACCGACTGTAACCCTCAAAATTCTGTCTGAACCGACTGTAACCCACAAAATTCTGTCTGAACCGGCTGTAACCCTCAAAATTCTGTCTGAACCGACTTTAACCCTCAAAATTCTGTCGGAACCGACTTTAACCCACAAAATTCTGTACCGACTGAAACCCACAAAATTCTGTCTGAACCGACTTTAACCCACAAAATTCTGTACCGACTGTAACCCACAAAATTCTGTCTGAACCGACTGTAACCCACAAAATTCTGTACCGACTGTAACCCACAAAATTCTGTTTGAACCGACTGTAACCCACAAAATTCTGTACCGACTGTAACCCACAAAATTCTGTCTGAACCGACTGTAACCCACAAAATTCTGTACCGACTGTAACCCACAAAATTCTGTCTGAACCGACTTTAACCCACAAAATTCTGTACCGACTGTAACCCACAAAATTCTGTCTGAACCGACTGTAACCCACAAAATTCTGTACCGACTGTAACCCACAAAATTCTGTCTGAACCGACTTTAACCCACAAAATTCTGTACCGACTGTAACCCACAAAATTCTGTCTGAACCGACTTTAACCCACAAAATTCTGTACCGACTGTAACCCACAAAATTCTGTACCGACTGTAACCCACAAAATTCTGTCTGAACCGACTTTAACCCACAAAATTCTGTACCGACTGTAACCCACAAAATTCTGTACCGACTGTAACCCACAAAATTCTGTCTGAACCGACTTTAACCCACAAAATTCTGTACCGACTGTAACCCACAAAATTCTGTCTGAACCGACTTTAACCCACAAAATTCTGTTTGAACCGACTGTAACCCACAAAATTCTGTACCGACTGTAACCCACAAAATTCTGTCTGAACCGAATGTAACCCACAAAATTCTGTCTGAACCGACTGTAACCCACAAAATTCTGTCTGAACCGACTTTAACCCACAAAATTCTGTTTGAACCGACTTTAACCCACAAAATTCTGTCTGAACCGAATGTAACCCACAAAATTCTGTCTGAACCGACTGTAACCCACAAAATTCTGTACCGACTGTAACCCACAAAATTCTGTCTGAACCGACTTTAACCCACAAAATTCTGTCTGAATCGACTGTAACCCACAAAATTCTGTACCGACTGTAACCCACAAAATTCTGTCTGTACCGACTGTAACCCACAAAATTCTGTCTGAACCGACTTTAACCCACAAAATTCTGTCTGAACCGACTGTAACCCAACAAAATTCTGTCTGTACCGACTGTAACCCACAAAATTCTGTCTGAACCGACTTTAACCCACAAAATTCTGTACCGACTGTAACCCACAAAATTCTGTCTGTACCGACTGTAACCCACAAAATTCTGTCTGAACCGACTTTAACCCACAAAATTCTGTCTGAACCGACTGTAGCCCAACAAAATTCTGTCTGTACCGACTGTAACCCACAAAATTCTGTCTGAACCGACTGTAGCCCAAAAAAATTCTATCTGAACCAACTCTAACCCACAAAATTCTGTACCGACTGTAACCCACAAAATTCTGTCTGAACCGACTTTAACCCACAAAATTCTGTACCGACTGTAACCCACAAAATTCTATCTGAATCGACTGTAACCCACAAAATTCTGAACCGACTGTAACCCACAAAATTCTGTCTGAATCGACTGTAGCCCAACAAAATTCTGTCTGAACCGACTTTAACCCACAAAATTCTGTCTGAACTGACTGTAACCCACAAAATTCTGAACCGACTGTAACCCACAAAATTCTGTCTGAACTGACTGTAACCCACAAAATTCTGAACCGACTGTAACCCACAAAATTCTGTCTGAACCGACTGTAACCCACAAAATTCTGAACCGACTGTAACCCACAAAATTCTGTCTGAACCGACTGTAACCCACAAAATTCTGTACCGACTTTAACCCACAAAATTCTGTCTGAACCGGAAAACAACAAAGGGCTTGTTGTGTAGCTGTGTTGTTCATCATAGCACTTCCAGTTTCAGGAAGTTTCGCCACTGAGCTGAAATCAGTGGTCAGTGAACGAGTGTAAGTTAATTTAAGGTAGTCTGAGTTTAACTCGTAGTAACCTTATTCATGTCAGTGCTGCTGTAGATTTAGACCCAGGTTTGCTGGAGTTGTTGCTAACCAACAAATAAATAATTATGATTATTGTATATACTGTACTGTTTATTATTTATAGTGTATATACTGTACTGTTTATTATTTATTTAGTATATATACTGTACTGTTTATTATTTATAGTGTATATACTGTACTGTTTATTATGTATATTGTATATACTGTACTGTTTATTATTTATATAGTATATATACTGTACTGTTTATTATTTATAGTGTATATACTGTACTGTTTATTATGTATAGTATATATACTGTACTGTTTATTATTTATAGTGTATATACTGTACTGTTTATTATGTATAGTGTATATACTGTACTGTTTATTATTTATGTGGTATATACTGTACTGTTTATTATTTATATAGTATATACTGTACTGTTTATTATGTATAGTTTATATACTGTACTGTTTATTATTTATAGTGTATATACTGTACTGTTTATTATGTATAGTATATATACTGTACTGTTTATTATTTATATAGTATATATACTGTACTGTTTATTATTTATATAGTATATACTGTACTGTTTATTATGTATAGTGTATATACTGTACTGTTTATTATTTATAGTGTATATACTGTACTGTTTATTATGTATAGTATATATACTGTACTGTTTATTATTTATATAGTATATATACTGTACTGTTTATTATTTATAGTGTATATACTGTACTGTTTATTATGTATAGTATATATACTGTACTGTTTATTATTTATAGTGTATATACTGTACTGTTTATTATTTATGTTGTATATACTGTACTGTTTATTTATCTATTGTTTTCTGAGTGCCTTGCCTTGCTCTCCCCTTGCTGCTGTAACCCTGTGCATGCCCCCCGCTGTGGGACTAGTAAAGGATTATCTTAATTTTTCTGTTTTAACTAATTTAAAAGTGGAATAATAATTAAATATAAATTCCAGATTTATTCATTTTAGTCCTGAGTCTAATAAAGCTGACGGCTAATTGAAGGGTATGTTTGACAGTTAGCATTATCAGAACAACAGAGGCTTATTGTGCAGCCGTGTTGCAAAACACAAGCATTTTACTGTCAGCACTTCCACTTTCTGAAAGTTTCCCTACTGATCTGAATTCAGTGGTCAGTGATTTGAGGTAGTCTGAGTTTAACTCATAGTAACCTATAAATGAACGTTCAGTCTTAAAGGGAACCCCAGCTGGTAACACTTGTAAGCCTTAATATGGTGTAAATAACTCTAAATTATTAGGACATGTTGTTAAAAATCACTAAAAGTATCAGATTTATTAGATTTTGTGTTAAAAATCACTAAAAGTATCAGATTTATTAGATTTTGTGTAAAATCCGCTGCACGTTGGTCTCCATTGTTGTATCTACTGACGTGATCAGCGGGTAGTGACGTCAAACGGTTGCAGTAACCGGCCGTCACGCTCGAGCACAGCTAGCTAAACATGCTACTGTTCAGTCTTTACAGTTTGAACTAGAACTCAACATTTCTGACATCAGCGGTGACATCACACACCACGTTAGTGTAACTGGTGAACAGAGAGGGTGGAGGAGAGAGTGACACAGTGCTGGAGTTGTTGTGAAGCTGTGTGTTGGTGTTGACGGAGAAGGAGAGTGTCTGTTAAAGGAGCTCCGCTTTCTAGCAGGAAACATTCACACTCAGTAAACAGCTAGATACACTGAACGGGAGTGTCTCTGAGCTTCACACTCCTTTATTAGTGAGTAGTATGTTCACTACTAAGACTCTACTTTCACCTTCAGTAAACAGCTAGATACACTGAACGGGAGTGTCTCTGAGCTTCACACTCCTTTATTAGTGAACTAGTATGTTCACTACTAAGACTGGACTTTCACCTTCAGGATCCACAAACGAGAAGAAGCTGCTGACGCTAACGCTAAACGTTCTCAGGAGAGAGTCCAGCGCATGTTCACGTTCACGGTTCTTCTCGCGGTTCTCCATAATCTGGAGCTTCTGGACTTCCTGTGTGGAGAAACTGTGACTGCATTGTGTTTTAGTCTAAACTTAAAACCAACAGCCTCCGTCAAGTCTCTCTCCAGTGGTGGTCTACTGAACCACTCCAACTCATCCAGACTGAAGTGAGGAGAGCAGAGCGGGGGTCTTTGGGTAGCTGTGGTGGTCCACACGCTGCTTCACTAACTATTCTCCTTGTTTATGTTTGTGAAGCTGTTTAGACTAATATCAGTCTTCACACTGCCTTTCACTGAAACTACATCAACTACACAATGTACATGGTTTTCTTTAAGCTAGTTAGTAACTAACACTCACTCCTTCACACCACAGTCCAGTTCAGACCTGAAACCATCTGACCTCATCTACCCAGCAGGCATTGTTAATCCATATGTTAAATAAAAATTAAAAAGTTAAAATAAAAGTTAATTTATAAATAAATCTGATACTTTAGTGATTTTGCACAACACGTCTTAATAACGTCATTACATCATATTAATGTTTACAGGTCTTACCAGCCGGAGTAAATAAATATAAAGTGTAATAATAGTCATAATTAATATCAGATATGTAGTGTCCAGGGATGGTGTAGTTATAGCTGATAAGTGTGTGTGTGTGTGTGTGTGTGTGTGTGTGTATGTGGGGGGGGGGGGGGGGGGGGGGCGTTATCTGGACGTTATCTGGACGTGCGGTTGGGCCTTTAAATAACGAGGCACTCCTCATGTTCTCCTGCTTCTGTCAGATTCCAGCTCCGTGATTGGAGGACGCAAGCCGAGGGTGGAGAGTGGCTACTTCTCGCTGGAGAAAGCCAAACCTGAAGAACCACCACCAGAACAGCCGCCGCCTCCTCAGCACCTCCCCGTTTCCACGTCCTCGTCCTCCTCTTCCTCGCGGCTGAGGTACAGCTCCTCAGACTCGATGCTCTTCACCTCCAGCTCCTCGCACACCACACAAACCACATACACACACACTTCACTCCATACACCCGCCGCCTCACCCCCCGGCACGCACCCCCGAGCCCAGCGCTCCTCGCTGTCCTCCTCTCAGAGCTCTCTCGACTCGGAGCCCGGAGTGGAGGGGCGTGGCTCTGCGCAGACGGGCGGAGCCGCTGTGAGCGCGGGTGGGTCCGCGGCGAGGGCGGGCCGAGGTGGGCGGAGCTACGCGGCGCTGGCGGACGTCCCGAGGGCCCGCAGGCTGAGTCACCGCGAGGCGTTCCGCTCGGAGCGGAAGAGGCAGGAGATCCGGGAGAGAACCCGGAGTCCCGGCCGGGAGGAGGTGGAGCGGCTATTCGGACACCAGCGCAGGTCAGACTCCCCCTTACTCACTATTACTCACTATTACACACCGCTACTCACCGCTACTCACACTTACTCACCGATACTCACTATTACTACAGAAGTGCTCACATTAGTTTTCACACTAGGGGGCAGTGAAACACCCACATACACACATACACACACACACACACTAGTGGCAGTGAAACACCCATATACACATACACACACACTAGTGAACACACTCTAGGGGGCAGTGAAACACCCACATACACACATACACACACACACACACTAGTGGCAGTGAAACACCCATATACACATACACACACACTAGTGAACACACTCTAGGGGGCAGTGAAACACACACGTACACACACACTAGTGAACACACACTCTAGGGGGCAGTGAGCTCTATCCACAGTACTGGGGGGCAGTTGGGTGTTTGGTGTTTAAGGGAAATTCAGTCGTGTCCTGTCAGTTCAGGGGATTGAACCCGCAACCTTCTGATCACAAGGCTGGTTCACCAACATCCAGCTCACACCTGCTCACAACTCTAACCCTACTTAACTCTAACACAACTGATCCAGCCAATCAGGGACGTGGGAGGAAGTGGATTGTCTGGAAACTGTAAATTGTTGTTGTATACTTTCTCTGTATACTTCATTACTCTGTTCTTTAATGATCAGGACCCCCACAGGACCCCCACAGAGCAGATACTATTAGGGAGGTGGGTCATTCTCAGCTCTGCAGTGACACTGACGTGGTGGTGTGTTAGTGTGTGTTGTGCTGGTGTGAGTGGATCAGACACAGCAGTGCTGCTGCTGGAGTGTTTAAACACTGTGTCCACTCACTGTCCACTCTATTAGACACTCCTACTACTTGCTGGTCCACCTTGTAGATGTAAAGTCAGAGACAGTAGCTCATCTGCTGCTGCACAGTTTGTGTTCCTCTAGTTCTTCATCAGTGGACACAGGACGCCGCCCACAGGACACTGCTGTCCAGATAGTTTTAGTTGGTCAGTGTCACTGCAGTGCTGAGAATGACCCACCTCCCTAATAGTATCTGCTCTGTGGTGGTCCTGTGGGGGTCCTGATCATTAAAGAACAGAGTAATGAAGTATACAGAGAATCAGATGAACTACAGTCTGTAGGTATGTCTGAGTTCTGACTGTCTGAGTTCTGACTGTCTGAGTTCTGACTGTCCTGCTATGGTGTGAGGGGTGTTGTGAGTGAATGGCTAGACTTATTCTTCCTCCAGTCTGTAAAGACACACAGTGCCTCCTCACACACATACACAAAGACTCAGACGTAAACAAACACAGACACTGATACAGTGAACACTAGCTTGTACACGTCCTGAGACGGGGGTCCGAGCTGGAGACATGTCCCTCTGAGCTCCTGACGTCTGTCATCAGCCCAGCGTCCAGCTTCACCCCGAGTTAGCGCAGTGCAGCGCCGGGAGCTCAGCTTCCTGCTGCCTCCGTACCATCTGCCCCTCCAGCCTCAGCCAACATGGCACCTGCAGCTCCACTGAGCTCCAGTCTCTGGACTTCAGCTCCATCTAGTGGACGCTGCGCTGCATTACTGTCTCTGGCGCTGTTTATCATTTCCTCACCGAGAAACGAGTGATCAGTGCAGAGTTTGTTTTAGAGGAAACTGGGAAGTTTCATTTCCCTCTTTCCTCTCTCTGTTTCTCTCTCTCTCTCTCTCTCTCTCTGTCTCTCTCTCTCTCTCTCTCTCTCTCTCTCTCTCTCTCTCTTTATTTCTCTCTCTCTCTGTATCTCTCTCTCTCTCTCTCTCTCTCTCTCTCTCTGTATCTCTCTCTCTCTTTATTTCTCTCTCTC
>CM038705.1:51884052-51899052 GCA_021613375.1 Megaleporinus macrocephalus | reverse complement strand
GCTCCAGTGTACTGGATTTAGTCTCTCAGTTCAGCTCCAGTGTACTGGATTTAGTCTCTCAGTTCAGCGCCAGTGTACTGATTTAGTCTCTCAGTTCAGCCCCAGTGTACTGGATTTAGTCTCTCAGTTCAGCTCCAGTGTACTGGATTAAGTCCCTCAGTTCAGCGCCAGTGTACTGATTTAGTTTCTTAGTTCAGCTCCAGTGTACTGGATTTAGTCCCTCAGATCAGCGCCAGTGTACTGGATTTAGTCTCTTAGTTCAGCTCCAGTGTACTGGATTTAGTCTCTCAGTTCAGCTCCAGTGTACTGGATTTAGTCCCTCAGTTCAGCGCCAGTGTACTGGATTTAGTCTCTCAGTTCAGCGCCAGTGTACTGGATTTAGTCTCTCAGTTCAGCTTTAGTGTACTGGATTTAGTCCCTCAGTTCAGCGCCAGTGTACTGGATTTAGTCTCTCAGTTCAGCTCCAGTGTACTGGATTTAGTCTCTCAGTTCAGCGCCAGTGTACTGGATTTAGTCCCTCAGTTCAGCCCCAGTGTACTGGATTTAGTCTCTTAGTTCAGCTCCAGTGTACTGATTTAGTCCCTCAGTTCAGCTCCAGTGTACTGATTTAGTCTCTCAGTTCAGCTCCAGTGTACTGATTTAGTCCCTCAGTTCAGCTCCAGTGTACTGATTTAGTCCCTCCGTTCAGCTCCAGTGTACTGGATTTAGTCTCTCAGTTCAGCTCCAGTGTACTGGATTTAGTCCCTCAGTTCAGCTCCAGTGTACTGGATTTAGTCTCTTAGTTCAGCTCCAGTGTACTGGATTTAGTCCCTCAGTTCAGCTCCAGTGTACTGATTTAGTCCCTCAGTTCAGCTCCAGTGTACTGGATTTAGTCCCTCAGTTCAGCTCCAGTGTACTGATTTAGTCCCTCAGTTCAGCTCCAGTGTACTGGATTTAGTCTCTCAGTTCAGCTCCAGTGTACTGATTTAGTCCCTCAGTTCAGCTCCAGTGTACTGGATTTAGTCTCTCAGTTCAGCTCCAGTGTACTGGATTTAGTCTCTCAGTTCAGCACCAGTGTACTGGATTAAGTCCCTCAGTTCAGCGCCAGTGTACTGGATTTAGTTTCTTAGTTCAGCTCCAGTGTACTGGATTTAGTCCCTCAGTTCAGCGCCAGTGTACTGGATTTAGTCTCTCAGTTCAGCTCCAGTGTACTGGATTTAGTCTCTTAGTTCAGCGCCAGTGTACTGGATTTAGTCCCTCAGTTCAGCCCCAGTGTACTGGATTTAGTCTCTTAGTTCAGCTCCAGTGTACTGATTTAGTCCCTCAGTTCAGCTCCAGTGTACTGATTTAGTCTCTCAGTTCAGCTCCAGTGTACTGATTTAGTCCCTCAGTTCAGCTCCAGTGTACTTATTTAGTCCCTCAGTTCAGCTCCAGTGTACTGGATTTGGTCTCTCAGTTCAGCTCCAGTGTACTGGATTTAGTCTCTTAGTTCAGCTCCAGTGTACTGATTTAGTCCCTCAGTTCAGCTCCAGTGTACTGGATTTAGTCTCTTAGTTCAGCTCCAGTGTACTGATTTAGTCCCTCAGTTCAGCTCCAGTGTACTGATTTAGTCCCTCAGTTCAGCTCCAGTGTACTGGATTTAGTCTCTCAGTTCAGCTCCAGTGTACTGATTTAGTCCCTCAGTTCAGCTCCAGTGTGTTTGATTGAGTTCCTTAGTTCAGCTCCAGTGTACTGGATTTAGTCCCTCAGTTCAGCTCCAGTGTACTGATTTAGTCCCTCAGTTCAGCTCCAGTGTACTGGATTTAGTCTCTTAGTTCAGCTCCAGTGTACTGATTTAGTCCCTCAGTTCAGCTCCAGTGTGTTTGATTGAGTTCCTTAGTATAGCCATAATGTGTGGGTGTTGTCCCCCAGTGCAAATGGTGCCCTATTGGATTTAGTCCCATATCAAACATATTGTTTTGGGTTTAATTCCTGAGTTTAAACAGTAACATATGGGGTTTAGTACCTTAGTTCAACAGTAATGTTTGGAGCTTAGTCCCTTAGTTTGACGATTTGGGTTTAGACCCTCAGTTCGGCCATAGGATTATTGGGTTTAATATCATGTTTAACTATAGCATATTGCTTGTTTTGGGTTTAGTCCCTCAGTTGAAATGTTTTGGGTTTAGTCCCTCAGTTTAACTTAATGTGCTCAGGTCTGATTTTCTGATTCTGATTTTAAGATGTATTGATGATCTGCTTCACCGCTTTTACAGACTTTAAACCTTATTTTTTTATGAGCTAATTAATTACAGTGTAATAATAAACATATGCCTTAATGATCCTTTTAAATCTGTATTATGTAAAGTCTTATTTTTGATCTTCTTGATTGATAAATATTATTTACTGGGTCAGAAACGTGTTGATGTTTGAGTTTGATGTCTGAGTTTGATGTTTGAGTTTGATGTTTGAGTTTGATGTTTGAGTTTGAGTTTGAGTTTGATGTTTGATGTTTGAGTTTAATGTTTGAGTTTGAAGTTTGATGTTTCATGTTTGAGTTTGATGTTTGAGTTTATGTTTGATGTTTGAGTTTGAGTTTGAGTTTGATGTTTGAGTTTGATGTTTGATGTTTGAGTTTGATGTTTGAGTTTGATGTTTGATGTTTGATGTTTGAGTTTGGAGTTTGAGTTTGAGTTTGAGTTTGAGTTTGATGTTTGAGTTTGAGTTTGATGTTTGAGTTTGATGTTTAAGTTTGAGTTTGATGTTTAAGTTTGATGTTTGAGTTTGATGTTTGATGTTTGAGTTTGATGTTTGGTGTTTGATGTTTGATTTTTGATGTTTGAGTTTGATGTTTGAGTTTGATGTTTGAGTTTGATGTTTGAGTTTGATGTTTGAGTTTGATGTTTGAGTTTGATGTTTGATGTTTGATGTTTGATGTTTGATGTTTGAGTTTGAGTTTAATGTTTGAGTTTGATGTTTGAGTTTGAGTTTGATGTTTGAGTTTGATGTTTGAGTTTGATGTTTGAGTTTGTGTTTGAGTTTGATGTTTGAGTTTGATGTTTGAGTTTGATGTTTGATGTTTGAGTTTGATGTTTGAGTTTGATGTTTGAGTTTGATGTTTGATGTTTGAGTTTGAGTTTGATGTTTGAGTTTGATGTTTGAGTTTGAGTTTGATGTTTGAGTTTGAGTTTGATGTTTGAGTTTGATGTTTGAGTTTATGTTTGAGTTGATGTTTGAGTTTGATGTTTGAGTTTGATGTTTGAGTTTGAGTTTGAGTTTGATGTTTGAGTTTGATGTTTGAGTTTGATGTTTGAGTTTGTGTTTGAGTTTGAGTTTGAGTTTGAGTTTGATGTTTGATGTTTGAGTTTGATGTTTGATGTTTGAGTTTGATGTTTGAGTTTGATGTTTGATGTTTGATGTTTGATTTTGGAGTTTGAGTTTGAGTTTGAGTTTGATGTTTGAGTTTGATGTTTAAGTTTGAGTTTGATGTTTAAGTTTGATGTTTGAGTTTGATGTTTGATGTTTGATGTTTGATGTTTGATGTTTGATTTTTGATGTTTGAGTTTGATGTTTGAGTTTGATGTTTGAGTTTGATGTTTGAGTTTGATGTTTGATGTTTGATGTTTGATGTTTGATGTTTGAGTTTGAGTTTGAGTTTGAGTTTGATGTTTGAGTTTGATGTTTGAGTTTGAGTTTGATGTTTGAGTTTGATGTTTGAGTTTGATGTTTGAGTTTGTGTTTGAGTTTGATGTTTGAGTTTGATGTTTGAGTTTGATGTTTGATGTTTGAGTTTGATGTTTGAGTTTGATGTTCGATGTTTGATGTTTGATGTTTGATGTTTGAGTTTGATGTTTGATGTTTGAGTTTGATGTTTGAGTTTGAGTTTGAGTTTGAGTTTGATGTTTGAGTTTGAGTTTGATGTTTGAGTTTGATGTTTGAGTTTGATGTTTGAGTTTATGTTTGAGTTTATGTTTGAGTTTGATGTTTGAGTTTGATGTTTGAGTTTGAGTTTGAGTTTGAGTTTGATGTTTGAGTTTGATGTTTGAGTTTGTGTTTGAGTTTGTGTTTGAGTTTGAGTTTGATGTTTGAGTTTGATGTTTGAGTTTGAGTTTGATGTTTGAGTTTGATGTTTAAGTTTGAGTTTGATGTTTAAGTTTGGGTTTGAGTTTGGTGTTTGAGTTTGATGTTTGAGTTTGATGTTTGAGTTTGAGTTTGATGTTTGAGTTTGATGTTTGAGTTTGATGTTTTATGTATGAGTTTGATTTTGAGTTTGATTTTGAGTTTGATTTTGAGTTTGAGTTTAATGTTTGATGTTTGATGTTTGAGTTTGATGTTTGATGTTTGATGTTTGAGTTTGATGTTTGAGTTTGATGTTTGATGTTTGATGTTTGAGTTTGAGTTTGAGTTTAATGTTTGATGTTTGAGTTTGATGTTTGATGTTTGAGTTTGATGTTTGATGTTTGATGTTTGATGTTTGATGTTTGAGTTTGATGTTTGATGTTTGAGTTTGATGTTTGAGTTTGCTGTTTGATGTTTGATGTTTGAGTTTAATGTTTGATGTTTGAGTTTGATGTTTGAGTTTGATGTTTGATGTTTGATGTTTGATGTTTGATGTTTGATGTTTGAGTTTGATGTTTGAGTTTGAGTTTGAGTTTGAGTTTGCTGTTTGATGTTTGAGTTTAATGTTTGATGTTTGAGTTTGATGTTTGAGTTTGATGTTTGAGTTTGATGTTTGAGTTTGATGTTTGAGTTTGATGTTTGAGTTTGATGTTTGGTGAAGGGTGTTTATTGGGTAACGCAGTGATTTCAGGTAACCGAACAGCGTCTGTGTATGTGGTAGGCGTTCTCAGGTGATCGAGCGCTTCGAGACGCAGCAGTCAGCCGATGGACTGGAGCACATGGACACGACCTGCTCATCCACTGAGCAGTCCTCTTCCTCGTCTAAATCCACCAATGAGAGGACAGGACGCAGCGAGAGGCGCCTGCCTGCTCAGAAACAGGTGCAGCAGTTAAATTTAAATTAAATACATTTCATATTTCTATTAATTTAATAAAAGAAGAGTTTAATAAACAACCAATCAGAATTTTGAAGACTTTGTTTGTTCTCTCTGTGGTTCAGGATCTGTCGCTGGACGCCAGTATGATCCGTTCAGTGTCGGACATCTCTGGAACGACGCTGGCCAGTTACCGGAGAGCCAAGAGTCTGGACCGCAGAGTCACAGAGTCATCCATGACGGTCAGTGAGCTGAACAGTGTACCTGCTTTGGCAGTCTCTATTACTGTCTACTGCAGAGGTCCTCAAACCTGTCCTCCAACTGACCCCTGAACTGGTCCTCCAACTGACCCCTGAACTGGTCCTCCAACTGACCCCTGAACTGGTCCTCAAACTGATCCTCAAACTAAACTTCAAACTAGTCTTCAAACCTCAATCTAACTGTGAAACTGGTACTTAACCCAATCCTTAAAACAGTTTCAAACCAGTTCTCAACCCAATCCTCAAACTGGTCCTCAAACTGATCCTCAAACCAAACCCCAAACGGATCCTTAACCCAGTCCTCAAACCGGTCCTTAAACCAGCCTCCAAACCTCAAACTGGCCTCTTAAAACTAAAACGTCCACTAAACGATCCTCAACCCAATTCCCCAACTATCCTTAAACTGTCCTTAAACTGGTCCTTAAACTGGTCCCTAAACTGGTCCTTAAACTGGTCTTTAAAACGATCCTCTTCTGTTTCTGCACTAACCTGTTTCTGTTCGGCAGGTCGTGTAGTTAAGCCACACTGAAGCTTCATGGTGTGGTTTGGTAGTTGTTGGTAGTTGTTTCTGGTACTTTTGTAGTTGTTGGTGTGGTTTGGTAGTTGGTAGTTGTTTCTGGTACTTTTGTAGTTGTTGGTATGGTTTGGTAGTTGGTAGTTGTTTCTGGTACTTTTGTAGTTGTTGGTATGGTTTGGTAGTTGGTAGTTGTTTCTGGTACTTTTGTAGTTGTTGGTATGGTTTGGTAGTAGTTGGTAGTTGTTTCTGGTACTTTTGTAGTTGTTGGTATGGTTTGGTAGTAGTTGGTAGTTGTTTCTGGTACTTTTGTAGTTGTTGGTATGGTTTGGTAGTTGGTAGTTGTTTCTGGTACTTTTGTAGTTGTTGGTATGGTTTGGTAGTTGTTTCTGGTACTTTTGTAGTTGTTGGTATGGTTTGGTAGTTGGTAGTTGTTTCGGGTACTTTTGTAGTTGTTGGTATGGTTTGGTAGTTGTTGGTAGTCGTTTCTGGTACTTTTGTAGTTGTTGGTATGGTTTGGTAGTAGTTGGTAGTTGTTTCTGGTACTTTTGTAGTTGTTGGTATGGTTTGGTAGTTGTTGGTAGTTGTTTCTGGTACTTTTGTAGTTGTTGGTATGGTTTGGTAGTAGTTGGTAGTTGTTTCTGGTACTTTTGTAGTTGTTGGTATGGTTTGGTAGTTGTTGGTAGTTGTTTCTGGTACTTTTGTAGTTGTTGGTATGGTTTGGTAGTTGGTAGTTGTTTCTGGTACTTTTGTAGTTGTTGGTATGGTTTGGTAGTCGTTTCTGGTACTTTTGTAGTTGTTGGTATGGTTTGGTAGTTGTTGGTAGTTGTTTCTGGTACTTTTGTAGTTGCTGGTATGGTTTGGTAGTTGTTGGTAGTCGTTTCTGGTACTTTTGTAGTTGTTGGTATGGTTTGGTAGTTGTTTCTGTTACTTTTGTAGTTGTTGGTGTGTTTGGTAGTTGTTGGTAGTAGTTTCTGGTACTTTTGTAGTTGTTGGTATGGTTTGGTAGTTGTTGGTAGTTGTTTCTGGTACTTTTGTAGTTGTTGGTATGGTTTGGTAGTAGTTGGTAGTTGTTTCTGGTACTTTTGTAGTTGTTGGTATGGTTTGGTAGTTGTTGGTAGTTGTTTCTGGTACTTTTGTAGTTGTTGGTATGGTTTGGTAGTTGTTGGTTGTTGTTTCTGGTACTTTTGTAGTTGTTGGTATGGTTTGGTAGCTCTTGGTAGTAGTTTCTGGTACTTTTGTAGTTGTTGGTATGGTTTGGTAGCTCTTGGTAGTCATTTCTGGTACTTTTGTAGTTGTTGGTATGGTTTGGTAGTTGTTGGTAGTCGTTTCAGGTACTTTTGTAGTTGTTGGTATGGTTTGGTAGCACTTGGTAGTCGCTTCTGGTACTTTTGTAGTTGTTGGTATATTTTGGTAGCTCTTGGTAGTCGTTTCTGGTACTTTTGTAGTTGTTGGTATGGTTTGGTAGCTCTTGGTAGTTGTTTCTGTTACTTTTGTAGTTGTTGGTATGGTTTGGTAGCTCTTGGTAGTTGTTTCTGTTACTTTTGTAGTTGTTGGTATGGTTTGGTAGTAGTTGGTAGTTGTTTCTGGTACTTTTGTAGTTGTTGGTATGGTTTGGTAGTAGTTGGTAGTTGTTTCTGGTACTTTTGTAGTTGTTGGTATGGTTTGGTAGTTGTTGGTAGTTGTTTCTGGTACTTTTGTAGTTGTTGGTATGGTTTGGTAGTTGTTGGTAGTTGTTTCTGGTACTTTTGTAGTTGTTGATATGGTTTGGTAGTTGTTGGTAGTTGTTTCTGGTACTTTTGTAGTTGTTGGTATGGTTTGGTAGCTCTTGGTAGTTGTTTCTGTTACTTTTGTAGTTGTTGGTATGGTTTGGTAGTTGTTGGTAGTTGTTTCTGGTACTTTTGTAGTTGTTGGTATGGTTTGGTAGTTGTTGGTAGTTGTTTCTGGTACTTTTGTAGTTGTTGGTATGGTTTGGTAGTTGTTGGTAGTTGTTTCTGGTACTTTTGTAGTTGTTGGTATGGTTTGGTAGCTCTTGGTAGTTGTTTCTGTTACTTTTTTAGTTGTTGGTATGGTTTGGTAGTTGTTGGTAGTTGTTTCTGGTACTTTTGTAGTTGTTGGTATGGTTTGGTAGTAGTTGGTAGTTGTTTCTGGTACTTTTGTAGTTGTTGGTATGGTTTGGTAGCTCTTGGTGTGGTTTGGTATTTTGATTATAGTAGGGTTTGTATATCTTGGTACTGGATTTAGGTCTTGGTTAGTACTTTGTATGGTAAATGATTTCTGGCCTGATTTGATATTTTTGGTTTGTTTTGGTAGTTCGTGGTAGGTTTGGTGTAGTTTGTTGTTTGGCCAGTTTTGGTGTAGTTTGTTTGTTGTTTGGTCAGTTTTGGTGTAGTTTGTTGTTTGGCCAGTTTTGGTGTAGTGTGTTTGTTGTTTGGCCTGTTTTGGTGTCGTTTGGCCAGGTTTGGTGTAGTTTGTTTGTTGTTTGGCCAGGTTTGGTGTAGTTTGTTTGTTGTTTGGCCAGTTTTGGTGTAGTTTGTTTGTTGTTTGGCCAGGTTTGGTGTAGTTTGTTTGTTGTTTGGCCAGGTTTGGTGTAGTTTGTTAGTTGTTTGGCCAGATTTGATGTAGTTTGTTTGTTGTTTGGCCAGGTTTGGTGTAGTTTGTTTGTTGTTTGGCCAGTTTTGGTGTAGTTTGTTTGTTGTTTGGTCAGTTTTGGTGTAGTTTGTTTGTTGTTTGGCCAGGTTTGGTGTAGTTTGTTGTTTGGCCAGGTTTGGTGTAGTTTGTTAGTTGTTTGGCCAGATTTGATGTAGTTTGTTAGTTGTTTGGCCAGGTTTGGTGTAGTTTGTTTTTTGTTTGGCCAGGTTTGGTGTAGTTTGTTTGTTGTTTGGCCAGGTTTGGTGTAGTTTGTTTTTTGTTTGGCCAGGTTTGGTGTAGTTTGTTTGTTGTTTGGCCAGGTTTGGTGTAGTTTGTTAGTTGTTTGGCCAGGTTTGGTGTAGTTTGTTAGTTGTTTGGCCAGATTTGATGTAGTTTGTTTGTTGTTTGGCCAGGTTTGGTGTAGTTTGTTTGTTGTTTGGCCAGTTTTGGTGTAGTTTGTTTGTTGTTTGGTCAGTTTTGGTGTAGTTTGTTTGTTGTTTGGCCAGGTTTGGTGTAGTGTGTTTGTTGTTTGGCCAGGTTTGGTGTAGTTTGTTAGTTGTTTGGCCAGATTTGATGTAGTTTGTTTGTTGTTTGGCCAGGTTTGGTGTAGTTTGTTTGTTGTTTGGCCAGGTTTGGTGTAGTTTGTTTGTTGTTTGGCCAGGTTTGGTGTAGTTTGTTAGTTGTTTGGCCAGGTTTGGTGTAGTTTGTTTTTTGTTTGGCCAGGTTTGGTGTAGTTTGTTTGTTGTTTGGCCAGGTTTGGTGTAGTTTGTTAGTTGTTTGGCCAGGTTTGGTGTAGTTTGTTGTTTGGCCAGGTTTGGTGTAGTTTGTTGTTTGGCCGGGTTTGGTGTAGTTTTTTTGTGGTTTGGCCAGGTTTGGTGTAGTTTGTTGTTTGGCCAGGTTTGGTGTAGTTTGTTTGTTGTTTGGCCAGTTTTGGTGTAGTTTGTTGTTTGGCCAGGTTTGGTGTAGTTTGTTTGTTGTTTGGCCAGGTTTGGTGTAGTTTGTTTGTTGTTTGGCCAGGTTTGGTGTAGTGTGTTTGTTGTTTGGCCAGGTTTGGTGTAGTTTGTTAGTTGTTTGGCCAGGTTTGGTGTAGTTTGTTGTTTGGCCAGGTTTGGTGTAGTTTGTTGTTTGGCCGGGTTTGGTGTAGTTTTTTTGTGGTTTGGCCAGGTTTGGTGTAGTTTGTTGTTTGGCCAGGTTTGGTGTAGTTTGTTTGTTGTTTGGCCAGTTTTGGTGTAGTTTGTTGTTTGGCCAGGTTTGGTGTAGTTTGTTTGTTGTTTGGCCAGGTTTGGTGTAGTTTGTTTGTTGTTTGGCCAGGTTTGGTGTAGTGTGTTTGTTGTTTGGCCAGTTTGGTGTAGTGTGTTTGTTGTTTGGCCTGTTTTGGTGTAGTTTGTTAGTTGTTTGGCCAGGTTTGGTGTAGTTTGTTTGTTGTTTGGCCAGGTTTGGTGTAGTGTGTTTGTTGTTTGGCCAGTTTGGTGTAGTGTGTTTGTTGTTTGGCCTGTTTTGGTGTAGTTTGTTAGTTGTTTGGCCAGGTTTGGTGTAGTTTGTTTGTTGTTTGGCCAGGTTTGGTGTAGTTTGTTAGTTGTTTGGCCAGGTTTGGTGTAGTTTGTTAGTTGTTTGGCCAGTTTTGGTGTAGTTTGTTTGTTGTTTGGCCTGTTTTGGTGTAGTTTGTTAGTTATTTGGCCAGGTTTGGTGTAGTTTGTTAGTTGTTTGGCCAGGTTTGGTGTAGTTTGTTAGTTGTTTGGCCAGTTTTGGTGTAGTTTGTTTGTTGTTTGGCCTGTTTTGGTGTAGTTTGTTAGTTATTTGGCCAGGTTTGGTGTAGTTTGTTTGTTGATTGGCCAGGTTTGGTGTAGTTTGTTAGTTGTTTGGCCTGTTTTGGTGTAGTTTGTTAGTTTTTGGCCTACAGGCTGCTGTTACGTGAGTGTTAGATCTTCATCAGTTTAACAAACAGAACGCTGAACGTCAGCAGTGCTCACAGACACCTTCAGTCTCTTACATGTTGAAAGCAAATACCATTAAATCCCAGTAAACCATTAGGACCAGTAACATCCCCCCAGCAGTGCGGCAGCTTGTGTAAAGGGTTTAGCACCTCTGATTGGAGTGGGTTCAGAATAGTCCTCGGGGTATTTCCTGTGTGTGTGGGCAGCTGCCAGCCATGTGCCCCCCCGGCCCGGTTTTAAATAGCCTGAGCGAGCCTCTGAAAGCTGAAACATAGACACGCGCACCCTGGCTGAGCTCACGCAGTCACACCGGGAGCAGCGCCGCGGGGCAGATGTGGGTGAAGAGGAGTGCTCACATGAAGCTCAATAAGAATAAGGTACTCTGAGGCTCAGCGCCGAGCTGCTCGCGGCTACGAACTTCAGTCTGATTATTATATTAATATATATCATATTAAATTCTCCTCTGGAGCTCCAGCCCGGGAGAGCGTTTCACTGGAACTGCAGATGACTGGACTAGATCGGACCGGACCGGACTGGACTATGACTGGACTGGAACTACACTTAACTGGGCTGGAGTGTAACTGGACTGGGGCTGGGCTGGGCTGAACTGGACTGTAACTTAACTGTAACTTACCTGTAACTGAACTGTTACTGGACTGTAACTGGACTGTAACTGGACTGAACTGTAACTGAACTGTAACTGAACTGTAACTGGACTGAACTGTAACTGGAATGTAACTGGACTGGACTGTAACTGGATTGTACCTGAACTGTAACTGAACTGTAACTGGACTGAACTGTAACTGGACTGTAACTGGATTGTACCTGAACTGTAACTGAACTGTAACTGGACTGAACTGTAACTGGACTGAACTGTAACTGAACTGTAACTGGACTGAACTGTAACTGGACTGTAACTGGACTGGACTGTAACTGGACTGAACTGTAACTGGATTGTACCTGAACTGTAACTGGACTGAACTGTAACTGGACTGGACTGTAACTGGACTGAACTGTAACTGGACTGTAACTGGACTGAACTGTAACTGGACTGTAACTGGACTGTAACTGGACTGTAACTGGACTGTAACTGTAACTGGACTGAACTGTAACTGGACTGAACTGAACTGTAACTGGACTGGACTGTAACTGAACTGAACTGTAACTGGACTGTAACTGGACTGGACTGTAACTGGACTGGACTGTAACTGGACTGAACTGTAACTGGACTGTAACTGGACTGGACTGTAACTGAACTCGACTGTAACTGAACTGGGGCTGAGCTTGTTTGAAGAGCTGCTGTGTTTGTGTTTGAGTTGTTGATGCTGCTGTTTACTATCAGACCGTTTCTCAGTCGTACCGTTTCTCGGTCGTACCGTTTCTCGGTCGTACCGTTTCTCAGTCGTACCGTTTCTCAGTCGTACCGTTTCTCGGTCGTACCGTTTCTCGGTCGTACCGTTTCTCAGTCGTACCGTTTCTCAGTCGTACCGTTTCTCAGACGTACCGTTTCTCGGTCGTACCGTTTCTCGGTCGTACCGTTTCTCGGTCGTACCGTTTCTCAGACGTACCGTTTCTCAGACGTACCGTTTCTCAGTCTTACCGTTTCTCAGTCGTACCGTTTCTCGGTCGTACCGTTTCTCAGTCGTACCGTTTCTCAGTCGTACCGTTTCTCAGACGTACCGTTTCTCGGTCGTACCGTTTCTCAGACGTACCGTTTCTCAGACGTACCGTTTCTCAGTCTTACCGTTTCTCAGTCGTACCGTTTCTCAGACGTACCGTTTCTCAGACGTACCGTTTCTCAGTCGTACCGTTTCTCAGTCGGACCGTTTCTCAGACGTACCGTTTCTCAGACGTACCGTTTCTCAGACGTACCGTTTCTCAGTCGTACCGTTTCTCAGACGTACCGTTTCTCAGACGTACCGTTTCTCAGACGTACCGTTTCTCAGTCGTACCGTTTCTCAGTCGGACCGTTTCTCAGTCGTACCGTTTCTCAGTCGTACCGTTTCTCAGACGTACCGTTTCTCAGTCGTACCGTTTCTCAGTCGTACCGTTTCTCAGTCGTACCGTTTCTCAGACGTACCGTTTCTCAGACGTACCGTTTCTCAGTCGTACCGTTTCTCGGTCGTACCGTTTCTCGGTCGTACCGTTTCTCAGTCGTACCGTTTCTCAGTCGTACCGTTTAATACTCATTAATAACTGTTACAGCATCAGCGTAAACATTCAGAACTAGATACTGAACAGTACTGAAGATATTTCATTAATTACTTACGTTTGTCCCACAGGAAATAAACTCTAATCTAATAAACTCTTAACTAATCTAATATTCTAATAAACTTGAATCTAATAAACTCTAAACTAATCTAATAATCTAATAAACTTGAATCTAATAAACTCTAAACTAATCTTATAATCTAATAAACTTTAATCTAATAAACTCTAAACTAATCTTATAATCTAATAAACTTTAATCTAATAAACTCTAAACTAATCTTATAATCTAATAAACTTTAATCTAATAAACTCTAAACTAATCTTATAATCTAATAAACTTTAATCTAATAAACTCTAAACTAATCTAATAATCTAATAAACTTTAATCTAATAAACTCTAAACTAATCTCATAATCTAATAACCTTTAATCTAATAAACTCTAAACTAATCTAATAATCTAATAAACTTTAATCTAATAAACTCTAAACTAATCTAATAATCTAATAAACTTTAATCTAATAAACTCTAAACTAATCTAATAATCTAATAAACTTTAATCTAATAAACTCTAAACTAATCTAATAATCTAATAAACTTTAATCTAATAAACTCTAAACTAATCTAATAATCTAATAAACTTTAATGCGATTCATGATGTCGCTTAGGACGCCCGTCACACTGATCCTCATAGAAACCACCCAGCATCCTATAGCAGCACTGTAGCAAGCACCTGGGGTTCCATAGCAACAGCATAGCATTACCTTAGCAACCATCAGGTACCATAGCAATGAACTAGCTATGCCCTAACAACAACCTGGGATACCATAGCAACAGTCTATCAACAGGAAGCACCTAGCATAGCATAGTAGTGCTTTAGCCAGACCTTAGCAACCAAGCACCTGGGATACCATAGCAACATCTTAGTGATACATTGTAAACCCATGGGGATACCATAGCAACAGACTAGCAACACTTGGCAACCATCTGGCATACTAGCAAGACTTCACCAACTAACTGGGCTACCATAGCAACATCCTAGCAACACCCTGGAAACCATCTGGGGTACTGTAGCAACAGCTTAGCAGCCACCTGGGGTACCATAGCAGTAGCCTATCAACAACCTGGAAACCATCTGGGATACTGTAGCAACAGCTTAGCAACACATTAGCCACCTCCTGGAATACCATAGCAATAGCTTATGTGTGCAGTAACGTTGCTCCTCGTTCTCTCCTCCAGCCGGACCTGCTGAACTTTAAGAAAGGATGGATGACCAAGCTGTACGAGGACGGGCTGGTGAGTCCGGCTCATACGGAGAGCCCACACTGTCATTCCCAGATCCGCTCTGGATCCCGTTCCAGACTGCTGTTAAATTCTAGAAGCTGATGTGGATCTTCTGACGCTCCTCTGTCTGTTTCTCCTCCCGCAGTGGAAGAAACACTGGTTTGTTCTGACTGATCAGAGTCTGAGATACTACAGAGACTCCATCGCTGAGGAGGTACGTGTGTCCGTCTGTCTGTGTATGTTTATGATTTCAGCTCCGTCTAATATTAAAACAATGTTAGCATAATATACGCTACGCGGTCAAAAGTATGTGGACACCCCTCCTAATTCGTTTTCAGCAGGTGTATAAAATCTCCACAGACTGCCAGTAGAACATCACACTGACTCACTACAGATCACAGAACTGATAATCAGGAGCTTCATGAACTGGGTCTTCATGTCTGAGCAGCAGCACACAAGCCTAAGACCACTGGACTCTGAATTGGTGTAAAGCTCCACCACTGGACTCTGGAGTGGAGTAACGCTCCACCACTGGACTCTGGAGTGGAGTAACGCTCCACCACTGGACTCTGGAGTGGAGTAACGCTCCACCACTGGACTCTGGAGTGGAGTAACGCTCCACCACTGGACTCTGGAGTGGAGTAACGCTCCACCACTGGACTCTGGAGTGGAGTAACTCTCCACCACTGGACTCTGGAGTGGAGTAACTCTCCACCACTGGACTCTGGAGTGGTGTAACTCTCCACCACTGGACTCTGGAGTGGAGTAACTCTCCACCACTGGACTCTGGAGTGAAGTAACTCTCCACCACTGGACTCTGGAGTGGTGTAACTCTCCACCACTGGACTCTGGAGTGGAGTAACGCTCCACCACTGGACTCTGGAGTGGAGTAACTCTCCACCACTGGACTCTGGAGTGGAGTAACGCTCCACCACTGGACTCTGGAGTGGTGTAACTCTCCACCACTGGACTCTGGAGTGGAGTAACGCTCCACCACTGGACTCTGGTGTCCTCTGGAGTTCCAGAGTGAGAGGAGTTCCAGAGTGAGAGGAGTGAGAGGAGTGATCAGCAGTGACCCAGCACAGGAGCTGAACCAGCTAAGCAGGACCAGATTAAGCTCAGAGTGAATATGCAGCCAGTTACACTGATAATCATACACCAGCCAGGTGTTCCAGAAGACCCTCAGTTCAGTAGACACCGTACACGCTCCCACCGCTCC
>CM038705.1:51864052-51879052 GCA_021613375.1 Megaleporinus macrocephalus | reverse complement strand
GCTGTGATGTGTTTAGCTGGTGTTGAGGTTATGACGTGTTTAGCTGATATTGTGGTTGTGATGTGTTTAGCTGGTATTGAGATTGTGATGTGTTTAGCTGGTATTGAGGTTGTGATGTGTTTAGCTGGTATTGTGGTTGTGATGTGTTTAGCTGGTATTGAGGTTGTGATGTGTTTAGCTGGTATTGAGGTTGTGATGTGTTTATCTGGTATTGAGGTTGTGATGTTTAGCTGATATTGAGGTTGTGATGTGTTTAGCTGATATTGAGGTTGTGGTGTGTTTAGCTGGTATTGAGGTTGTGATGTGTTTAGCTGATATTGAGGTTGTGATGTGTTTAGCTGGTATTGAGGTTGTGATGTGTTTATCTGGTATTGAGGTTGTGATGTGTTTAGCTTGTATTGAGGTTGTGATGTGTTTAGCTGGTATTGAGGTTGAGACGTGTTTAGCTGGTATAGAGGTTGTGATGTGTTTAGCTGGTATTGTGGTTGTGTTTAGCTGGTATTGAGGCTGTGCTGTGTTTAGCTGGTGTTGAGGTTATGACGTGTTTAGCTGATATTGTGGTTGTGATGTGTTTAGCTGGTATTGTGGTTGTGTTTAGCTGGTATTGAGGCTGTGATGTGTTTAGCTGGTATTGAGGTTGTGATGTGTTAAGCTGTTGTTGAGGTTGTGATGTGTTTAGCTGGTATTGTGGTTGTGTTTAGCTGGTATTGAGGCTGTGATGTGTTTAGCTGGTATTGAGGTTGTGATGTGTTTAGCTGGTGTTGAGGTTGTGATGTGTTTAGCTGGTATTGAGATTGTGATGTTTAGCTGGTGTTGAGGTTGTGATGTGTTTAGCTGGTGTTGAGGTTGTGACGTGTTTAGCTGGTATTGAGGTTGTGATGTGTTTAGCTGGTATTGAGGTTGAGACGTGTTTAGCTGGTATAGAGGTTGTGATGTGTTTAGCTGGTGTTGAGGTTATGACGTGTTTAGCTGATATTGTGGTTGTGATGTGTTTAGCTGGTATTGAGATTGTGATGTTTAGCTGGTATTGAGGTTGTGATGTGTTTAGCTGGTATTGTGGTTGTGTTTAGCTGGTATTGAGGCTGTGATGTGTTTAGCTGGTATTGAGGTTGTGATGTGTTTATCTGGTATTGAGGTTGTGATGTGTTTAGCTGGTATTGTGGTTGTGTTTAGCTGGTATTGAGGTTGTGATGTGTTTAGCTGGTATTGAGGTTGTGATGTGTTTATCTGGTATTGAGGTTGTGATGTGTTTAGCTGGTATTGAGGTTGTGTTGTGTTTAGCTGGTGTTGAGGTTGTGATGTGTTTAGCTGGTATTGAGATTGTGATGTTTAGCTGGTGTTGAGGTTGTGATGTGTTTAGCTGGTATTGAGGTTGTGATGTGTTTAGCTGGTATTGTGGTTGTGATGTGTTTAGCTGGTATTGAGGTTGTGATGTGTTTAGCTGGTATTGAGGTTGTGATGTGTTTATCTGGTATTGAGGTTGTGATGTGTTTAGCTTGTATTGAGGTTGTGATGTGTTTAGCTGGTATTGAGGTTGAGACGTGTTTAGCTGGTATAGAGGTTGTGATGTGTTTAGCTGGTATTGTGGTTGTGTTTAGCTGGTATTGAGGCTGTGATGTGTTTAGCTGGTGTGTGTAGTGTGTAGAACGTAGGACTACGATTAGAACGTAGAACTACGATTAGCCACATGTTTTTACACACAGCGGAATTTGACCTCCGCATTTAACCCATCCGTGCAGTGAAACACCCACATATACACACACTAGTGAACATACACACTAGGGGGCGGTGAGCACACGTGCCCGGAGCGGTGGGCAGCCCTTATCCACGGCGCCCGGGGAGCAGTTGGGGTTAGGTGCCTTGCTCAAGGGCACTACAGTCATGACTTGCCGGTCCCGGGGATCGAACCCGGGTGTTGAGGTTATGACGTGTTTAGCTGATATTGTGGTTGTGATGTGTTTAGTTGGTATTGTGGTTGTGTTTAGCTGGTATTGAGGCTGTGATGTGTTTAGCTGGTATTGAGGTTGTGATGTGTTAAGCTGGTGTTGAGGTTGTGATGTGTTTAGCTGGTATTGTGGTTGTGTTTAGCTGGTATTGAGGCTGTGATGTGTTTAGCTGGTATTGAGGTTGTGATGTGTTTAGCTGGTGTTGAGGTTGTGATGTGTTTAGCTGGTATTGAGATTGTGATGTTTAGCTGGTGTTGAGGTTGTGATGTGTTTAGCTGATATTGAGGTTGTGGTGTGTTTAGCTGGTATTGAGGTTGTGATGTGTTTAGCTGATATTGAGGTTGTGATGTGTTTAGCTGGTGTTGAGGTTGTGATGTGTTTAGCTGGTGTTGAGGTTGTGATGTGTTTAGCTGATATTGAGGTTGTGATGTGTTTAGCTAGTGTTGAGGTTGTGATGTGTTTAGCTGATATTGAGGTTGTGATGTGTTTAGCTGGTATTGAGGTTGTGATGTGTTTAGCTGGTGTTGGGGTTGTGATGTGTTTAGCTGGTGTACGGGTTGTGATGTGTTTAGCTGGTATTGAGGTTGTGATGTATTTAGCTGGTATTGAGGTTGTGATGTGTTTAGCTGGTGTTGGGGTTGTGATGTGTTTAGCTGGTATTGAGGTTGTGACGTGTTTAGCTGGTGTTGGGGTTGTGATGTGTTTAGCTGGTATTGAGGTTGTGATGTGTTTAGCTGGTATTGTGGTCGTGATGTTTTAGCTGGTGTTGAGGTTGTGACGTCTTTATCTGGTATTGAGGTTGTGACGTGTTTAGCTGGTGTTGAGGTTGTGACGTGTTTGGCTGGTATTGAGGTTGTGATGTGTTTAGCTGATATTGAGGTTGTGATGTGTTTAGCTGGTATTGAGGTTGAGACGTGTTTAGCTGGTATAGAGGTTGTGATGTGTTTAGCTGGTGTTGAGGTTATGACGTGTGTAGCTGATATTGTGGTTGTGATGTGTTTAGCTGGTATTGAGGTTGTGATGTGTTTATCTGGTATTGAGGTTGTGATGTTTAGCTGATATTGAGGTTGTGATGTGTTTAGCTGATATTGAGGTTGTGGTGTGTTTAGCTGGTATTGAGGTTGTGATGTGTTTAGCTGATATTGAGGTTGTGATGTGTTTAGCTGGTGTTGAGGTTGTGATGTGTTTAGCTGGTGTTGAGGTTGTGATGTGTTTAGCTGGTATTGTGGTTGTGTTTAGCTGGTATTGAGGTTGTGATGTGTTTAGCTGGTATTGAGGTTGTGATGTGTTTATCTGGTATTGAGGTTGTGATGTGTTTAGCTGGTATTGAGGTTGTGTTGTTGTTTAGCTGGTGTTGAGGTTGTGATGTGTTTAGCTGGTATTGAGATTGTGATGTTTAGCTGGTGTTGAGGTTGTGATGTGTTTAGCTGGTGTTGAGGTTCTGATGTGTTTAGCTGATATTGAGGTTGTGATGTGTTTAGCTGATATTGAGGTTGTGATGTGTTTAGCTGGTATTGAGGTTGTGATGTGTTTATCTGGTATTGAGGTTGTGATGTTTAGCTGATATTGAGGTTGTGATGTGTTTAGCTGATATTGAGGTTGTGGTGTGTTTAGCTGGTATTGAGGTTGTGATGTGTTTAGCTGATATTGAGGTTGTGATGTGTTTAGCTGGTGTTGAGGTTGTAATGTGTTTAGCTGATATTGAGGTTGTGATGTGTTTAGCTGGTGTTGAGGTTGTGATGTGTTTAGCTGGTATTGAGGTTGTGATGTGTTTATCTGGTATTGAGGTTGTGATGTTTAGCTGGTATTGAGGTTGTGATGTGTTTAGCTGGTGTTGAGGTTGTGATGTGTTTAGCTGGTATTGAGATTGTGATGTTTAGCTGGTGTTGAGGTTGTGATGTGTTTAGCTGATATTGAGGTTGTGGTGTGTTTAGCTGGTATTGAGGTTGTGATGTGTTTAGCTGATATTGAGGTTGTGATGTGTTTAGCTGGTGTTGAGGTTGTGATGTGTTTAGCTGGTGTTGAGGTTGTGATGTGTTTAGCTGATATTGAGGTTGTGATGTGTTTAGCTAGTGTTGAGGTTGTGATGTGTTTAGCTGATATTGAGGTTGTGATGTGTTTAGCTGGTATTGAGGTTGTGATGTGTTTAGCTGGTGTTGGGGTTGTGATGTGTTTAGCTGGTGTACGGGTTGTGATGTGTTTAGCTGGTATTGAGGTTGTGATGTGTTTAGCTGGTATTGAGGTTGTGATGTGTTTAGCTGGTGTTGGGGTTGTGATGTGTTTAGCTGGTATTGAGGTTGTGACGTGTTTAGCTGGTGTTGGGGTTGTGATGTGTTTAGCTGGTATTGAGGTTGTGATGTGTTTAGCTGGTATTGAGGTTGTGATGTGTTTATCTGGTATTGAGGTTGTGATGTTTAGCTGATATTGAGGTTGTGATGTGTTTAGCTGATATTGAGGTTGTGGTGTGTTTAGCTGGTATTGAGGTTGTGATTTGTTTAGCTGATATTGAGGTTGTGATGTGTTTAGCTGGTGTTGAGGTTGTGATGTGTTTAGCTGGTGTTGAGGTTGTGATGTGTTTAGCTGGTATTGAGGTTGTGATGTGTTTATCTGGTATTGAGGTTGTGATGTTTAGCTGATATTGAGGTTGTGATGTGTTTAGCTGGTATTGAGGTTGTGGTGTGTTTAGCTGGTGTTGAGGTTGTGATGTGTTTAGCTGATATTGAGGTTGTGATGTGTTTAGCTGGTGTTGAGGTTGTGATGTGTTTAGCTGGTGTTGAGGTTGTGATGTATTTAGCTGATGTTGAGGTTGTGATGTGTTTAGCTGGTATTGAGGTTGTGATGTGTTTAGCTGATATTGAGGTTGTGATGTGTTTAGTTGGTGTTGAGGTTGTGATGTGTTTATCTGGTATTGAGGTTGTGATGTGTTTAGCTGGTGTTGGGGTTGTGATGTGTTTAGCTGGTATTGAGGTTGTGATGTGTTTAGCTGGTATTGTGGTCGTGATGTTTTAGCTGGTGTTGAGGTTGTGACGTCTTTATCTGGTATTGAGGTTGTGACGTGTTTAGCTGGTGTTGAGGTTGTGACGTGTTTAGCTGGTATTGAGGTTGTGATGTGTTTAGCTGGTATTGAGGTTGTGATGTGTTTAGCTGGTATTGAGGTTGAGACGTGTTTAGCTGGTATAGAGGTTGTGATGTGTTTAGCTGGTGTTGAGGTTATGACGTGTTTAGCTGATATTGTGGTTGTGATGTGTTTAGCTGGTATTGAGATTGTGATGTTTAGCTGGTATTGAGGTTGTGATGTGTTTAGCTGGTATTGTGGTTGTGTTTAGCTGGTATTGAGGCTGTGATGTGTTTAGCTGGTATTGAGGTTGTGATGTGTTAAGCTGGTGTTGAGGTTGTGATGTGTTTAGCTGGTATTGTGGTTGTGTTTAGCTGGTATTGAGGTTGTGATGTGTTTAGCTGGTATTGAGGTTGTGATGTGTTTATCTGGTATTGAGGTTGTGATGTGTTAAGCTGGTGTTGAGGTTGTGATGTGTTTAGCTGGTGTTGAGGTTGTGATGTGTTTAGCTGGTATTGAGATTCTGATGTTTAGCTGGTGTTGAGGTTGTGATGTGTTTAGCTGGTGTTGAGGTTCTGATGTGTTTAGCTGATATTGAGGTTGTGATGTGTTTAGCTGATATTGAGGTTGTGATGTGTTTATCTGGTATTGAGGTTGTGATGTGTTTATCTGGTATTGAGGTTGTGATGTTTAGCTGATATTGAGGTTGTGATGTGTTTAGCTGATATTGAGGTTGTGATGTGTTTAGCTGATATTGAGGTTGTGATGTGTTTAGCTGGTGTTGAGGTTGTGATGTGTTTAGCTGGTGTTGAGGTTGTGATGTGTTTAGCTGGTGTAGAGGTTGTGATGTTTTTAGCTGTTATTGAGGTTGTGATGTGTTTAGCTGGTATTGAGGTTGTAATGTGTTTAGCTGATATTGAGGTTGTGATGTGTTTAGCTGGTGTTGAGGTTGTGATGTGTTTAGCTGGTATTGAGGTTGTGATGTGTTTATCTGGTATTGAGGTTGTGATGTTTAGCTGATATTGAGGTTGTGATGTGTTTAGCTGATATTGAGGTTGTGGTGTGTTTAGCTGGTATTGAGGTTGTGATGTGTTTAGCTGATATTGAGGTTGTGATGTGTTTAGCTGGTGTTGGGGTTGTGATGTGTTTAGCTGGTATTGAGGTTGTGATGTGTTTAGCTGGTATTGTGGTCGTGATGTTTTAGCTGGTGTTGAGGTTGTGACGTCTTTATCTGGTATTGAGGTTGTGACGTGTTTAGCTGGTGTTGAGGTTGTGACGTGTTTAGCTGGTATTGAGGTTGTGATGTGTTTAGCTGGTATTGAGGTTGTGATGTGTTTAGCTGGTATTGAGGTTGAGACGTGTTTAGCTGGTATAGAGGTTGTGATGTGTTTAGCTGGTGTTGAGGTTATGACGTGTGTAGCTGATATTGTGGTTGTGATGTGTTTAGCTGGTATTGAGATT
Source organism: Megaleporinus macrocephalus (assembly GCA_021613375.1). Lineage (NCBI taxonomy): Eukaryota > Metazoa > Chordata > Actinopteri > Characiformes > Anostomidae > Megaleporinus > Megaleporinus macrocephalus. Next base: position 51,872,590 of record CM038705.1, on the reverse strand, counting down.
GTGATGTTTAGCTGGTATTGAGGTTGTGATGTGTTTAGCTGGTATTGTGGTTGTGTTTAGCTGGTATTGAGGCTGTGATGTGTTTAGCTGGTATTGAGGTTGTGATGTGTTTATCTGGTATTGAGGTTGTGATGTGTTTAGCTGGTATTGTGGTTGTGTTTAGCTGGTATTGAGGTTGTGATGTGTTTAGCTGGTATTGAGGTTGTGATCTGTTTATCTGGTATTGAGGTTGTGATGTGTTTAGCTGGTATTGAGGTTGTGTTGTGTTTAGCTGGTGTTGAGGTTGTGATGTGTTTAGCTGGTATTGAGATTGTGATGTTTAGCTGGTGTTGAGGTTGTGATGTGTTTAGCTGGTGTTGAGGTTCTGATGTGTTTAGCTGATATTGAGGTTGTGATGTGTTTAGCTGATATTGAGGTTGTGATGTGTTTAGCTGGTATTGAGGTTGTGATGTGTTTATCTGGTATTGAGGTTGTGATGTTTAGCTGATATTGAGGTTGTGATGTGTTTAGCTGATATTGAGGTTGTGGTGTGTTTAGCTGGTATTGAGGTTGTGATTTGTTTAGCTGATATTGAGGTTGTGATGTGTTTAGCTGGTGTTGAGGTTGTGATGTGTTTAGCTGGTGTTGAGGTTGTGATGTGTTTAGCTGGTATTGTGGTTGTGTTTAGCTGGTATTGAGGTTGTGATGTGTTTAGCTGGTATTGAGGTTGTGATGTGTTTATCTGGTATTGAGGTTGTGATGTGTTTAGCTGGTATTGAGGTTGTGTTGTTGTTTAGCTGGTGTTGAGGTTGTGATGTGTTTAGCTGGTATTGAGATTGTGATGTTTAGCTGGTGTTGAGGTTGTGATGTGTTTAGCTGGTGTTGAGGTTCTGATGTGTTTAGCTGATATTGAGGTTGTGATGTGTTTAGCTGATATTGAGGTTGTGATGTGTTTAGCTGGTATTGAGGTTGTGATGTGTTTATCTGGTATTGAGGTTGTGATGTTTAGCTGATATTGAGGTTGTGATGTGTTTAGCTGATATTGAGGTTGTGATGTGTTTAGCTGGTATTGTGATGTGTTTAGCTGGTATTGAGGTTGTGATGTGTTTAGCTGGTATTGTGATGTGTTTAGCTGGTATTGAGGTTGTGATGTGTTTAGCTGGTATTGTGGTTGTGTTTAGCTGGTATTGTGATGTGTTTAGCTGGTATTGAGGTTGTGATGTGTTTAGCTGGTAATGAGATTGTGATGTTTAGCTGGTGTTGAGGTTGTGATGTGTTTAGCTGGTATTGTGGTTGTGATGTGTTTAGCTGGTATTGAGATTGTGATGTTTAGCTGGTGTTGAGGTTGTGATGTGTTTAGCTGGTATTGTGGTTGTGATGTGTTTAGCTGGTATTGAGGTTGTGATGTGTTTAGCTGGTATTGAGATTGTGATGTTTAGCTGGTGTTGAGGTTGTGATGTGTTTAGTTGGTATTGTGGTTGTGTTTAGCTGGTATTGAGGTTATGATGTGTTTAGCTGGTGTTGAGGTTGTGATTTGTTTAGCTGGTATTGTGGTTGTGTTTATCTGGTATTGAGGTTATGATGTGTTTAGCTGGTATTGAGGTTGTGATGTGTTTAGCTGGTGTTGAGGTTGTGATGTGTTTAGCTGGTATTGTGGTTGTGTTTAGATGGTATTGAGGTTGTGATGTGTTTAGCTGGTATTGAGATTGTGATGTGTTTAGCTGGTATTGTGATTTGTTTAGCTGGTATTGAGGTTGTGATGTGTTTAGCTGGTATTGTGATGTGTGTAGCTCGTGTTGAGGTTGTGTTTAGCTGGTATTGAGGTTGTGTTTAGCTGGTATTGTGGTTGTGTTTAGCTGGTGTTGAGGTTGTGATGTGTTTAGCTGGTATTGAGGTTGTGATGTGTTTAGCTGGTATTGAGATTGTGATGTGTTTAGCTGGTATTGTGATTTGTTTAGCTGGTATTGAGGTTGTGATGTTTAGCTGGTGTTGAGGTTTGTGATGGTTTAGCTGATATTGAGGTTGTGATGTGTTTAGGCTGGTGTTGAGGTTGTGAGTGTTTAGCTGGTATTGAGGTTGTGATGTTTAGCTGGTATTGAGGTTGTGATGTGTTTAGCTGGTGTTGAGGTTGTGATGTGTTTAGCTGATAGTTGAGGTTGTGATGTGTTTAGCTGGTATTGAGGTTGTGAGTGTTTAGCTGGTGTTGAGGTTGTGATGTGTTTAGCTAGGTATTGAGGTTGTGATGTGCTTAGCTGGTATTGAGGTTGTGATGTGTTTAGCTGGTATTGAGGTTGTGATGTGTTTAGCTGGTGTTGAGGTTGTGTGTGTTTAGCTGGTATTGAGGTTGTGTTGTTTATGCAGGTTAGTTGAGGTTGTGATGTGTTTAGCAGTGTGTTGAGGTTCTGATGTGTTAGCTGATATTGAGGTTGTGATGTGTTTTAGCTGATATCGAGGTTGTGATTGGTATAGCTGGTATTGAGGTTGTGATGTGTTTATCTGGATATTGAGGTTGTGATGTTTAGCTGATATGTGAGTTGTGATGTGTTTAGCTGATATTGAGGTTGTGGTGTGTTTAGCTGGTATTGAGGTTGTGATGTGTTTAGCTGATATTGAGGTTGTGATGTGTTTAGCTGGTGTTGAGGTTGTAATGTGTTTAGCTGATATTGAGGTTGTGATGTGTTTAGCTGGTGTTGAGGTTGTGATGTGTTTAGCTGGTATTGAGGTTGTGATGTGTTTATCTGGTATTGAGGTTGTGATGTTTAGCTGGTATTGAGGTTGTGATGTGTTTAGCTGGTGTTGAGGTTGTGATGTGTTTAGCTGGTATTGAGATTGTGATGTTTAGCTGGTGTTGAGGTTGTGATGTGTTTAGCTGATATTGAGGTTGTGGTGTGTTTAGCTGGTATTGAGGTTGTGATGTGTTTAGCTGATATTGAGGTTGTGATGTGTTTAGCTGGTGTTGAGGTTGTGATGTGTTTAGCTGGTGTTGAGGTTGTGATGTGTTTAGCTGATATTGAGGTTGTGATGTGTTTAGCTAGTGTTGAGGTTGTGATGTGTTTAGCTGATATTGAGGTTGTGATGTGTTTAGCTGGTATTGAGGTTGTGATGTGTTTAGCTGGTGTTGGGGTTGTGATGTGTTTAGCTGGTGTACGGGTTGTGATGTGTTTAGCTGGTATTGAGGTTGTGATGTGTTTAGCTGGTATTGAGGTTGTGATGTGTTTAGCTGGTGTTGGGGTTGTGATGTGTTTAGCTGGTATTGAGGTTGTGACGTGTTTAGCTGGTGTTGGGGTTGTGATGTGTTTAGCTGGTATTGAGGTTGTGATGTGTTTAGCTGGTATTGAGGTTGTGATGTGTTTATCTGGTATTGAGGTTGTGATGTTTAGCTGATATTGAGGTTGTGATGTGTTTAGCTGATATTGAGGTTGTGGTGTGTTTAGCTGGTATTGAGGTTGTGATTTGTTTAGCTGATATTGAGGTTGTGATGTGTTTAGCTGGTGTTGAGGTTGTGATGTGTTTAGCTGGTGTTGAGGTTGTGATGTGTTTAGCTGGTATTGAGGTTGTGATGTGTTTATCTGGTATTGAGGTTGTGATGTTTAGCTGATATTGAGGTTGTGATGTGTTTAGCTGGTATTGAGGTTGTGGTGTGTTTAGCTGGTGTTGAGGTTGTGATGTGTTTAGCTGATATTGAGGTGTGATGTGTTTAGCTGGTGTTGAGGTTGTGATGTGTTTAGCTGGTGTTGAGGTTGTGATGTATTTAGCTGATGTTGAGGTTGTGATGTGTTTAGCTGGTATTGAGGTTGTGATGTTTTAGCTGATATTGAGGTTGTGATGTGTTTAGTTGGTGTTGAGGTTGTGATGTGTTTATCTGGTATTGAGGTTGTGATGTGTTTAGCTGGTGTTGGGGTTGTGATGTGTTTAGCTGGTATTGAGGTTGTGATGTGTTTAGCTGGTATTGTGGTCGTGATGTTTTAGCTGGTGTTGAGGTTGTGACGTCTTTATCTGGTATTGAGGTTGTGACGTGTTTAGCTGGTGTTGAGGTTGTGACGTGTTTAGCTGGTATTGAGGTTGTGATGTGTTTAGCTGGTATTGAGGTTGTGATGTGTTTAGCTGGTATTGAGGTTGAGACGTGTTTAGCTGGTATAGAGGTTGTGATGTGTTTAGCTGGTGTTGAGGTTATGACGTGTTTAGCTGATATTGTGGTTGTGATGTGTTTAGCTGGTATTGAGATTGTGATGTTTAGCTGGTATTGAGGTTGTGATGTGTTTAGCTGGTATTGTGGTTGTGTTTAGCTGGTATTGAGGCTGTGATGTGTTTAGCTGGTATTGAGGTTGTGATGTGTTAAGCTGGTGTTGAGGTTGTGATGTGTTTAGCTGGTATTGTGGTTGTGTTTAGCTGGTATTGAGGTTGTGATGTGTTTAGCTGGTATTGAGGTTGTGATGTTTATCTGGTATTGAGGTTGTGATGTGTTAAGCTGGTGTTGAGGTTGTGAGTGTTTAGCTGGTGTTGAGGTTGTGATGTGTTTAGCTGGTATTGAGATTCTGATGTTTAGCTGGTGTTGAGGTTGTGATGTGTTTAGCTGGTGTTGAGGTTCTGATGTGTTTAGCTGATATTGAGGTTGTGATGTGTTTAGCTGATATTGAGGTTGTGATGTGTTTATCTGGTATTGAGGTTGTGTTGTGTTTATCTGGTATTGAGGTTGTGATGTTTAGCTGATATTGAGGTTGTGATGTGTTTAGCTGATATTGAGGTTGTGATGTGTTTAGCTGATATTGAGGTTGTGATGTGTTTAGCTGGTGTTGAGGTTGTGATGTGTTTAGCTGGTGTTGAGGTTGTGATGTGTTTAGCTGGTGTAGAGGTTGTGATGTTTTTAGCTGTTATTGAGGTTGTGATGTGTTTAGCTGGTGATTGAGGTTGTAATGTGTTTAGCTGATATTGAGGTTGTGATGTGTTTAGCTGGTGTTGAGGTTGTGATGTGTTTAGCTGGTATTGAGGTTGTGATGTGTTTATCTGGTATTGAGGTTGTGATGTTTAGCTGATATTGAGGTTGTGATGTGTTTAGCTGATATTGAGGTTGTGGTGTGTTTAGCTGGTATTGAGGTTGTGATGTGTTTAGCTGATATTGAGGTTGTGATGTGTTTTGCTGGTGTTGGGGTTGTGATGTGTTTAGCTGGTATTGAGGTTGTGATGTGTTTAGCTGGTATTGTGGTCGTGATGTTTTAGCTGGTGTTGAGGTTGTGACGTCTTTATCTGGTATTGAGGTTGTGACGTGTTTAGCTGTGTTGAGGTTGTGACGTGTTAGCTGGTATTGAGGTTGTGATGTGTTTAGCTGGTATTGAGGTTGTGATGTGTTTAGCTGGTATTGAGGTTGAGACGTGTTTAGCTGGTATAGAGGTTGTGATTGTGTTTAGCTGGTGTTGAGGTTATGACGTGTGTAGCTGATACTTGTGGTTGTGATGTGTTTAGCTGGTATTGAGATTGTGATGTTTAGCTGGTATTGAGGTTGTGATGTGTTTAGCTGGTATTGTGGTTGTGTTTAGCTGGTATTGAGGCTGTGATGTGTTTAGCTGGTATTGAGGTTGTGATGTGTTTATCTGGTATTGAGGTTGTGATGTGTTTAGCTGGTATTGTGGTTGTGTTTAGCTGGTATTGAGGTTGTGATGTGTTTAGCTGGTATTGAGGTTGTGATCTGTTTATCTGGTATTGAGTTGTGATGTGTTTAGCTGGTATTGAGGTTGTGTTGTGTTTAGCTGGTGTTGAGGTTGTGATGTGTTTAGCTGGTATTGAGATTGTGATGTTTAGCTGGTGTTGAGGTTGTGATGTGTTTAGCTGGTGTTGAGGTTCTGATGTGTTTAGCTGATATTGAGGTTGTGATGTGTTTAGCTGATATTGAGGTTGTGATGTGTTTAGCTGGTATTGAGGTTGTGATGTGTTTATCTGGTATTGAGGTTGTGATGTTTAGCTGATATTGAGGTTGTGATGTGTTTAGCTGATATTGAGGTTGTGGTGTGTTTAGCTGTATTGAGGTTGTGATTTGTTTAGCTGATATTGAGGTTGTGATGTGTTTAGCTGGTGTTGAGGTTGTGATGTGTTTAGCTGGTGTTGAGGTTGTGATGTGTTTAGCTGGTATTGTGGTTGTGTTTAGCTGGTATTGAGGTTGTGATGTGTTTAGCTGGTATTGAGTTGTGATGTGTTTATCTGGTATTGAGGTTGTGATGTGTTTAGCTGTATTGAGGTTGTGTTGTTGTTTAGCTGGTGTTGAGGTTGTGATGTGTTTAGCTGGTATTGAGATTGTGATGTTTAGCTGGTGTTGAGGTTGTGATGTGTTTAGCTGGTGTTGAGGTTCTGATGTGTTTAGCTGATATGAGGTTGTGATGTGTTTAGCTGATATTGAGGTTGTGATGTGTTTAGCTGGTATTGAGGTTGTGATGTGTTTATCTGGTATTGAGGTTGGATGTTTAGCTGATATTGAGGTTGTGATGTGTTTAGCTGATATTGAGGTTGTGATGTGTTTAGCTGTATTGTGATGTGTTTAGCTGTATTGAGGTTGTGATGTGTTTAGCTGGTATTGTGATGTGTTTAGCTGGTATTGAGGTTGTGATGTGTTTAGCTGGTATTGTGGTTGTGTTTAGCTGGTATTGTGATGTGTTTTAGCTGGTATTGAGGTTGTGATGTGTTTAGCTGGTAATGAGATTGTGATGTTTAGCTGGTGTTGAGGTTGTGATGTGTTTAGCTGGTATTGTGGTTGTGATGTGTTTAGCTGGTATTGAGATTGTGATGTTTAGCTGGTGTTGAGGTTGTGATGTGTTTAGCTGTATGTGGTGTTGTGATGTGTTTAGCTGGTATTGAGGTTGTGATGTGTTTAGCTGGTATTGAGATTGTGATGTTTAGCTGGTGTTGAGGTTGTGATGTTGTTTAGTTGGTATTGTGTGGTGTTTAGCTGTATTGAGGTTATGATGTGTTTAGCTGGTGTTGAGGTTGTGATTTGTTTAGCTGGTATTGTGGTTGTGTTTATCTGGTATTGAGGTTATATGTGTTTAGCTGGTATTGAGGTTGTGATGTGTTTTAGCTGGTGTTGAGGTTGTGATGTTTTAGCTGTATTGTGGTTGTGTTAATGGTATTGAGGTTGTGATGTGTTTAGCTGGTATTGAGATTTGTGATGTGTTTAGCTGTATTGTATTTGTTTAGCTGGTATTGAGGTTGTGATGTGTTTAGCTGGTATTGTGATGTGTGTAGCTCGTGTTGAGGTTGTGTTTAGCTGGTATTGAGGTTGTGTTTAGCTGGTATTGTGGTTGTGTTTAGCTGGTGTTGAGGTTGTGATGTGTTTAGCTGGTATTGAGGTTGTGATGTGTTTAGCTGGTATTGAGATTGTGATGTGTTTAGCTGGTATTGTGATTTGTTTAGCTGGTATTGAGGTTGTGATGTTTAGCTGGTGTTGAGGTTGTGATGTGTTTAGCTGATATTGAGGTTGTGATGTGTTTAGCTGGTGTTGAGGTTGTGATGTGTTTAGCTGGTATTGAGGTTGTGATGTTTAGCTGGTATTGAGGTTGTGATGTTTAGCTGGTGTTGAGGTTGTGATGTGTTTAGCTGATATTGAGGTTGTGATGTGTTTAGCTGGTATTGAGGTTGTGATGTGTTTAGCTGGTGTTGAGGTTGTGATGTGTTTAGCTAGTATTGAGGTTGTGATGTGCTTAGCTGGTATTGAGATTGTGATGTGTTTAGCTGGTATTGTGATGTGTGTAGCTCGTGTTGAGGTTGTGTTTAGCTGGTATTGAGGTTGTGTTGTTGTTGTTTATCAGATTGTGTGGGTGTTTGTTGTGTGTTTATTTCTGTTCTGTGTTGCTGCTGTGTCTCTGGTTCCTCCTGGTTATTTTAGTGATGTCAGGAATAACGGATTGCGTTGCGTCTCCTGCTGTGTGTAAAAGCAACACGGCTTTAGTGTCAGATTTTATTAACTCAGTACTCAGTAACTACTTCCTGTTTTTAGAGAGAGAGAGAGGGAGGTAGAGATAGAGAGAGAGAGAGAGAGATAGATAGAGAGAGGTAGAGAGAGATAGATAGAGATCGAGAGAGAGAGAGAGATAGAGATAGAGAGGTAGAGAGAGAGAGAGAGAGGTAGAGAGAGAGAGAGAGGTAGAGAGATGAGATAGAGATAGAGATAGAGAGGAGTAGATAGAGAGAGAGAGAGAGAGAGAGATAGAGAGAGGAGAGTAGATAGAGAGAGAGAGAGAGAGTAGAGGAGAGAGATAGAGAGAGAGGTAGAGAGAGAGAGAGAGATAGAGAGAGAGGTAGATAGAGAGAGAGATAGAGAGAGAGAGAGATAGAAGAGAGAGAATAGAGAGAATGAGAGAGAGGTAGATAGAGAGAAGAGAGGGATAGAGAGAGAGATAGAGAGAGAGAGAGAGAGATAGAGAGAGAGGTAGAAGAGAGAGAGAGCGATAGAGAGAGGTCAGATAGAGAGAGAGTGATAGAGAGATGAGAGAGAGAGGTAGATGAGAGAGAGAGAGAGAGAGAGAGGAGAGAGAATAGAGAAGAGATAGAAGAGAGAGAGATAGAGAGAGGTAG
>CM038705.1:51834545-51859545 GCA_021613375.1 Megaleporinus macrocephalus | reverse complement strand
TCAAAGGAAGTCCAGGGCTTTTTAATGGGTCAAGACAAGATAGAGTCCAGTAAGGGTGAAGTCCTGGAACGGTCAAGTTCCAGACTCTACAGATCAGAAAGAGTTAGTCTGAGACGAGGCAGAGTCCGGGATAGATAAGTAAGAAACTAAACTAAGTCTGGGAAGAGTCAAGACCAAAACAAGACCACATCTGGAGTAGATTCTAAGACTATCAAACCTTGAAAGAATTTAGTCTGAGATGATCAAATCTGGAAAGAGTTGAATTTGAGACTATACTGAATCAGAGAAACAGTTCTTCTGAGACGAGAACGAGTCTGAGAAGATCTGAGTATGGAAAGGTTTAATTTGACAGAAGATCAGATCTGGAAAGGTTTGAGTTTGAGACAAAACTAAATCTAGAAAGGTGTGAATTTGAAACAGGACCAAATCTGTGAAGAACTGAGTTTGAGATTAGACTAAATCTAGAAAAGTTTGAGTTTGAAACAAGAACGAATCTGGGAAGAACTAAATTTGAGATTAGACTAAATCTAGAAAGGTTTGAGATTGGAATAGGACAAAATCTGGAAAAGGTTTAGTTCGACTTGATAGAGAGTCTGGGAAGAATTGCGTCTGAGGAAAGATTGAATGTGGAAGAGTTGAAATTCGGAAAGGATCACAAAGAAATGGTGGAGTTGAAACAGTCTTGATTATCTTAACACCGGTTTAACTACTCCTCATCTCCAGAACAGGATCAGTGTTAAAGTGGTGTGTGGAGTATGGGAGTGTAGGTTTAGTGGGTGGAGTATGGGAGTCAGGTTTAGTGGGTGGAGTATGGGAGTCAGGTTTAGTGGGTGGAGTACGGGAGTCAGGTTTAGTGGGTGAAGTACGGGAGTCAGGTTTAGTGGGTGGAGTATGGGAGTCAGGTTTAGTGGGTGGAGTATGGGAGTCAGGTTTAGTGGGTGGAGTACGGGAGTCAGGTTTAGTGGGTGAAGTACGGGAGTCAGGTTTAGTGGGTGGAGTACGGGAGTCAGGTTTAGTGGGTGGAGTACGGAAGTCAAGGTTTAGTGGGTGGAGTATGGGAGTCAGGTTTAGTGGGTGGAGTATGGGAGTCAAGTTTAGTGCAGTATAGGAGTCAGGTTTAGTGGGTGGAGTACGGGAGTCAGGTTTAGTGGGTGGAGTATGGGAGTGTAGGTTTAGTGGGTGGAGTATGGGAGTCAGGTTTAGTGGGTGGAGTATGGGAGTCAGGTTTAGTGGGTGGAGTACGGGAGTCAGGTTTAGTGGGTGGAGTACGGGAGTCAGGTTTAGTGGGTGAAGTACGGGAGTCAGGTTTAGTGGGTGGAGTATGGGAGTCAAGTTTAGTGCAGTATAGGAGTCAGGTTTAGTGGGTGGAGTATGGGAGTCTGGTTTAGTGGGTGGAGTACGGGAGTCAGGTTTAGTGGGTGGAGTTTGGGAGTCAGGTTTAGTGGGTGGAGTACGGGAGTCAGGTTTAGTGGGTGGAGTATGGGAGTCAGGTTTAGTGGGTGGAGTACGGGAGTCAGGTTTAATGGGTGGAGTACGGGAGTCAGGTTTAGTGGGTGGAGTATGGGAGTCAGGTTTAGTGGGTGGAGTATGGGAGTCAGGTTTAGTGGGTGGAGTATGGGAGTCAGGTTTAATGGGTCGAGTATGGGAGTCAGGTTTAGTGGGTGGAGTACGGGAGTCAGGTTTAGTGGGTGAAGTACGGGAGTCAGGTTTAGTGGGTGGAGTATAGGAGTCAGGTTTAGTGGGTGGAGTATGGGAGTCAGGTTTAGTGGGTGGAGTACGGGAGTCAGGTTTAGTGGGTGGAGTATGGGAGTCAGGTTTAGTGGGTGGAGTATGAGAGTCAGGTTTAATGGGTGGAGTACGGGAGTCAGGTTTAATGGGTGGAGTACGGGAGTCAGGTTTAGTGGGTGGAGTTTGTGAGTCAGGTTTAGTGGGTGGAGTATGGGAGTCAGGTTTAGTGTGTGGAGTACGGGAGTCAGGTTTAGTGGGTGGAGTACAGGAGTCAGGTTTAGTGTGTGGAGTACGGGAGTCAGGTTTAGTGGGTGGAGTATAGGAGTCAGGTTTAGTGGGTGGAGTACGGGAGTCCGGTTTAGTGGGTGGAGTACGGGAGTCAGGTTTAGTCAGGTTTAGTGGGTGGAGTACGGGAGTCAGGTTTAGTGGGTGGAGTATGGGAGTCAGATTTAATGGGTGGAGTACGGGAGTCAGGTTTAGTGGGTGGAGTACGGGAGTCAGGTTTAATGGGTCGAGTATGGGAGTCAGGTTTAGTGGGTGGAGTACGGGAGTCAGGTTTAATGGGTGGAGTACGGGAGTCAGGTTTAATGGGTGGAGTACGGGAGTCAGGTTTAATGGGTGGAGTATGGGAGTCAGGTTTAGTGGGTGGAGTACGGGAGTCAGGTTTAGTGGGTGGAGTATGGGAGTCAGATTTAATGGGTGGAGTACGGGAGTCAGATTTAATGGGTGGAGTACGGGAGTCAGGTTTAGTGGGTGGAGTACGGGAGTCAGGTTTAATGGGTCGAGTATGGGAGTCAGGTTTAGTGGGTGGAGTACGGGAGTCAGGTTTAATGGGTGGAGTACGGGAGTCAGGTTTAATGGGTGGAGTACGGGAGTCAGGTTTAGTGGGTGGAGTACGGGAGTCGGGTTTAATGGGTGGAGTATGGGAGTCAGGTTTAATGGGTGGAGTACGGGAGTCAGGTTTAGTGGGTGGAGTACGGGAGTCAGGTTTAGTGGGTGGAGTATGGGAGTCAGGTTTAGTGGGTGGAGTATGAGAGTCAGGTTTAATGGGTGGAGTACGGGAGTCAGGTTTAGTGGGTGGAGTACGGGAGTCAGGTTTAGTGGGTGGAGTACGGGAGTCAGGTTTAGTGGGTGGAGTATGGGAGTCAGGTTTAGTGGGTGGAGTATGGGAGTCAGGTTTAGTGGGTGGAGTATGGGAGTCAGGTTTAGTGGGTGGAGTATGAGAGTCAGGTTTAATGGGTGGAGTACGGGAGTCAGGTTTAGTGGGTGGAGTACGGGAGTCAGGTTTAGTGGGTGGAGTACGGGAGTCAGGTTTAGTGGGTGGAGTATGGGAGTCAGGTTTAGTGGGTGGAGAACGATGATCTGCTACTGTTTTTCTTTTGCTCTCTTCGTTTCTGATATTCTGGCCAAACTCTTTGATCTTCTGTCTCTTCCTGCCGCAGGAAAAACGTCTCTCTGAAACTCTCGGTTCTCAAACCAAGGTTGGAACCTCTCGCGCACTCTCTGCGCACTCTCCGCGCACTCTCCGGCCTGTGTGTGTGATTGTTCTGCGGTGTGTCGGTGCTGAGTGATGTCTGTTTGGAGTGTTCCACCTTCGCTGTCTGTGATCGGTTAGCTATGCTTGGCAGCTCACTGTATGCTCAGCATGGTGCTCGTTGATTGATGTCTGGCAGTTCATCTTTGAAGGCCATTCATTGTGTCATCCATCACACTGTCAATCATCCAATCATCACACAGGCATGCACAGCAAGGAGAACTCAAGAGGGCCGTGAACCTTATCACGATACGTTCCTCCGGTTCTCCGTTCAACATCAGTAGTGATCAGCTTTCCAGTGAATCCCAAAACCAAAACACTGTAGAAGACATGTCCTCGTTTTGTGTCCTCTCGTTGTCCTCAGGCAGCTTTAGCAGCTTCTGCCGTACGTCCTGCTGGTTTGTGGAGTTGTGAGTGAACGGCTAGACTACTTCTCACTCCTCTTCTGGAGTGAAAGTCATGTGCTGCTCCTCAGGGGTGTAACTAAGAATAACAGATAACACTGTCGGTTGCTTGTTTACATACTTTTGCTCTGCCTCGGTGAAGTCGCTGCTCTAATATAGTGTAATGGTAAATTATAGAAGGTACCTCTGAGTCAGGCAGACTCCCTCAAGACTGGAGGCAGGAACCTTGGGAGGAACCAAGACTCACAAGGGTCGACCAGTCCTCCTCTGGTCACACAGTATTTACAATTTAGTAATCCTGATCCAAAGCTGAGAGAACATCTGTTTGAGGTCTGGATTGTAAAAGCTTTTAGAAACTGCAGTCTCTCACCGAGGCAGTCTCTCACCGAGGCAGTCTCTGACTGAGGCAGTCTTTCACCGAGGCAGTCTCTCACCGAGGCAGTCTCTGACTGAGGCAGTCTTTCACCGAGGCAGTCTTTCACCGAGGCAGTCTCTCACCGAGGCAGTCTCTGACTGAGGCAGTCTTTCACCGAGGCAGTCTCTCACCGAGGCAGTCTCTCACCGAGGCAGTCTCTGACTGAGGCAGTCTTTCACCGAGGCAGTCTCTCACCGAGGCATTCTCTCACCGAGGCAGTCTCTGACTGAGGCAGTCTTTCACCGAGGCAGTCTCTCACCGAGGCAGTCTCTCACTGAGGCAGTCTCTCACCGAGGCAGTCTCTGACTGAGGCAGTCTTTCACTGAGGCAGTCTCTCACTGAAGCAGTCTCTCACCGAAGCAGTCTCTGACTGAGGCAGTCTCTCACCGAGGCAGTCTCTCACTGAGGCAGTCTCTCACCGAGGCAGTCTCTGACTGAGGCAGTCTTTCACCGAGGCAGTCTCTCACCGAAGCAGTCTCTGACTGAGGCAGTCTCTGACTGAGGCAGTCTCTCACCGAGGCAGTCTCTCACCGAGGCAGTCTCTCACCGAGGCAGTCTCTGACTAAGCCGTTATGAAAAGTGAGCTGGAACAGTCCCATCATATCTCAGTGCTGGTATATCTGGACGGGGCAGTGATGAAGCTGGGCTGTTGCAGAGGGCATGGATGAGCAGGAGAGCTGGTTGGTGTCAGGTGAGGAGGCTCTGATGGTCAGTCCTCCAACAGCGGTCAGCAGGACAGGAGGACGGTCAGTATCTCAGGAAGTGAGTTGTGCTCAGGAGTTTGACTGCATAGCGTGGCTATGAAAAGACTTCAGGTGTCCTTTCTTGATGGGCCACATCTTCTTACAAGCCTGTGTGTCCAACTCACACCAGTAGAGGTTATGATGCTATCGCCCCCTAGTGTAGGGTTAGATGTGTATGTCCAGATGTTTCCTCAGGTTAGATGTGTATGTCTAGATGTTTCCTCAGGTTAGATGTGTATGTCTAGGTGTTTCCTCAGGTTAGATGTGTATGTCCAGATGTTTCCTCAGGTTAGATGTGTATGTCCAGGTGTTTCCTCAGGTTAGATGTGTATGTCCAGATGTTTCCTCAGGTTAGATGTGTATGTCCAGATGTTTCCTCAGGTTAGATGTGTATGTCTAGATGTTTCCTCAGGTTAGATGTGTATGTCTAGGTGTTTCCTCAGGTTAGATGTGTATGTCCAGATGTTTCCTCAGGTTAGATGTGTATGTCAAGGTGTTTCCTCAGGTTAGATGTGTATGTCCAGGTGTTTCCTCAGGTTAGATGTGTATGTCCAGGTGTTTCCTCAGGTTAGATGTGTATGTCCAGGTGTTTCCTCAGGTTAGATGTGTATATCCAAGTGTTTCCTCAGGTTAGATGTGTATATCCAAGTGTTTCCTCAGGTTAGATGTGTATATCCAAGTGTTTCCTCAGGTTAGATGTGTATGTCCAGGTGTTTCCTCAGGTTAGACGTGTATATCCAAGTGTTTCCTCAGGTTAGATGTTACACTGCTGTCCTCCTTGCTGTAGACTGAGGTTCTGTTCCCCACGTGGGTAACTATGCTATACCAATAAGACTCCTAACACGTCACCTACCTGTGTACAGGTAAACTGGATAGGAGTGCCTGGAGAATGCTCTGAAGGTAAACGTTAGCACTATGGAGGACAGAGGAATAGCAGATATGATGGTTTACAAACGTAGAGAAGGTGGGATAGAGATGTTTGGATGACTTGACAGACGGGGTCTGTTTCCAGTTTGGTTATTATAGGGCAATGGTGGGGGGGGCGGGGGGTCTGATACTGAAGACCTCAAGTCTCTGTGGCTTTCTCCACTCTGGAGGAATGCTGGATATTTTTGGGATGTAGGCACCGTCGGACTGTCTTTCTCCCCGCGTCCCCTCCTCTAAAGGAGAAGAATGTAGCATTGCGTAAGCCCCCACTTTTAGGACCCACCAGGCACAGGCGGTCTCGGAGACAGCATGCCTCGCGCTGTGCAAATAGCTTTAACACATTCCTGCCGTCACTCACGCAGCTTGCCTGACGTCCTCACCGCCGCTGGACTAGCGTGCGCTCCAGGACGTGTGCCTGTGTTGTTATGAACGTCCGTCATTCACATCGTTCTTGTTTTCAGAGGCAGCAAAAAGAAATGTACACAGTTTTTTACCCCCTGCTTCCAGGGTGGCTCATCAGAGGAGGCCTGCTTGGTGTCCAGTGTTTGGAGCTTATGGAAGCTTATGCCCCACCAATTAGCATAGTGCTAACTGCTCCCATAGTGCTAACTGCTCCCATAGTGCTAACTGCTCCCATAGTGCTAACTGCTCCCATAGTGCTAACTGCTCCCATAGTGCTAACTGCTCCCATAGTGCTAACTGCACGCCACGTCATCGCAGACTTGTGAAATGTTCACACGTGGTTAATATTTTCTGTTGATCTGTTGCTGCTCCAACTGTTTGAACGTGTCTGAGCTGACCACTGAACTCTCCCAGTACGACCAAAACTACTCCCAGTACAACCAAACCTACTCCCAGTACAACCAAAACTACTCCCAGTACAACCAAAACTACTACCAGTACAACCAAACCTACTCCCAGTACGACCAAACCTACTCCCAGTACAACCAAAACTACTCCCAGTACAACCAAACCAACTCCCAGTACAACCAAAACTACTCCCAGTACAACCAAAACTACTCCCAGTACAACCAAACCTACTCCCAGTACGACCAAAACTACTCCCAGTACAACCAAAACTACTCCCAGTACGACCAAAACTACTCCCAGTACAACCCAAACAACTCCCACTACAACCCAAACCTGTCCCAGTACAACCAAAAAACCCTCCCAGTACAACCCAAACAACTCCCACTACAACCCAAACCCGTCCCAGTACAACCTAAAACTTGTTTGACCAGATTTAAGACTGTAAGCTGACTTGTTGGGCACATTAGCATCTAAGTTCCAGACTTTCGACCCCGAACTAGTCTCACCGTGTATGCGGGGGGTGGAGTCGGAGGACTGAGTGTTGTTTGATATGATGATGTAATTCTTCTCCTTTCTCAGTTCTCTTCCAGAAGAACAAGCCAGAGCGACACTGGACTTGACCCAGCCGACCCCCGACGTCTCCCACACTTCACAGATCCCTAAAGTGGAGGTGCAGAGGTCAGGTGAGGTGATAAGCGATTCTGCCCCGCCTCCCGAGCAGCGTAAGAACCGCGCCCGAGACCGAAGGCGAGAGGGAAGATCCAAAACCTTTGACTGGGCGGAGTTTCACCCGGGACAGGAAAAAGTGGGACCAGCGAGGGAGAGGGCGGAGACGTTAGATGTAAGCTCTGCCTCGTCTCCTTCCTCTATCTCGTCGTCCGCTTCATCTCCAGCCTCCAGCACTTCCTCTCCGCAGACGTCCTCCTCTCTGTCCGCCCCCATCCCTGGCCCCACCCCCCCAGAGAGGAAGTTAATCCGCCAGGAAGAGGAGGTGGAAGAGGAGCGCACGAAACGTGGACCGGAACGACGTCGCCGCTTTCATCCTTCGTCCTCCATGCCTCCCTCGGTCGCAGGGACAACAGTAACCGATGGGCAGTGTAAGCCCCCTGTGGAGGTACCGCAGGACCACGGAAGGATGGAGGTGGACAACTCGGCCTGTGTGGGGGTGGTCAACGCCGCCGCTCAATCTGCCAATCAGAACCCTGATGTCCAGGTGGAAATTGAGCAAAGGTGGCATCAAGTGGAGACCACGCCCCTCAGAGAAGAAAAGCAAGTGCCAATCACTGGCAGCTCAGCCCAGCTCGCCACTGGAGACAAGATACCCCCGCAAGAGCTCGCCGCCTTGTTGGACAAAGAGGTGTGTGGACGAAAGGGGTAGTAGACGAGAGACTTGTCCAGGGTTCTTACAGTTCTGTGGGTTTAGTCCGGGTTTAACACCCAGGTGTCCGTGTTTTGCAGTTGGGGCAGACGCAGAAGGAGTTGGTCAGGCTGCAGGAACAGAACAGCCTCCTGCAGGAGCAACTACAGGACGCCCGGGGCCGAGAGCAGAGCGCGCGGGAGGGATACGTGCTACAGGTAACCTTCCAGAAGGCTGTGAGGGACACTGCGCAGGTTTGTCAGTGTGACGTAGGAGACGGAGCGCAGATGCGGGGGGTAACACTACACAGCTTTTACCCCAGTTTCACTCCTGGGGGTGTGGTCGCTTTGAGTTGACAACCAATTATCTTTTAACCAGACTCAGAATCTAATAGTGTATTCTGGTCAGCGACTCCTCAGACAGACCGTGGCTACGTTTCCATGCAGAGATTTTCTCCAATCCGATTGAATTGATTCTAGATTCTAGATTAAGACTAGATTAAGTGTTTATATGCTCACTCTACTCAACACTCCATGCACACTACAAGCAATCAGATCCAAAATTACATGCATGCGTTGAGTACAGATTGGTGTAAACCTTACCATGACAACGAGCGTGAGGCGAGGTCAGTCAGAGTGAGACCAGTGGAGGTAAGGTTACCTGAGGTTTCAGTTAGGAAAACATATTTTACACTTATTAAAAAAGAGCTGAGAGGAAGACATCACGTCCTGCAACACCGCTTACATCCACGTTAGGTTTGGGTCGATCTCCCGCGACTTCATCCATAATTTGGTAAGACGGGGAAGTGGACGGAGCGGAGCTGATTCAGGTTTTTAGTTTTGTAACACGCTGATCTGAGAAACGTCCTGTTTTTAATTTGCTTTATAGTTCGTGTAACCCACCGTCGTTCATTTCCTCATATACTCGTCTGATCAGCTCGTGGTTGTGAGCTTTACGGTCGTCCATCCTGCTCACTGTTTTTAAAATCTTTTAAGGTTTGAAACAAACTGCGCATGCGCAGAACATACTTAAACTTTCCGACTGGGAATGTAATCGGATACAGACGTTTACTCGTCTATTATTCTTTCAAACTGATTATTTACAGGATTACCACCTCCTTCAATCAGATAGACCTCAATCGGACTAGTCTATTGGGATTGAGGTGCATACATGGACGTATTCTATTCCCATTGAGCTATTAGTCGGATTATTAACGGATTCTCAGGCTGCAGGTAAACGTAGCTAATGAAAAAACTGAGAGCGCGAAACAAGAACATGCGGCAGGTTTAAGGCTCCTGCACAGTCAAGCTTAAACCTAAAACTGTGGTTTACCTGCTACTTCTTGCAGACGGCAAGAAAACAGCAGCTGATGCTCCACGTTTGTTTATCTGCACCTCCCTGTAACAGGAGAAACCAGTCAGATTGCAGAGATGCCCAGATTTTTGAAAATCTTCTAGGACTTTAAAAGTCGTGTAGTGAATCCAGGACTTTGCACAGCAGGTAATGAAGAGCGCAGATTCCAGAAACAACTTCTGTAGTTTTGTAACTTTTCTGTTCTGGCGTCGTTTACAGGAGGATTCTGTTTTATTAACACGTCTTACAGGATGTGGAAGATTTGCGGCTGGTCTTTTGTGCATGAAGGTGTTGCTCTGAGCATGTGTGTCTACTAATCACTCTGTGGAGTCAGTCTCTCTCTCTGGGGTTGGGTTGAAATACTAGTTTCACGAAGGGTAAGAAGAATTGCAAATTTTAAAACAAGCTTCCAGCTGTGCTTTTTCGTTTTTGTCCTGCGTCCTCTCTCTGCTGACGTTTGTGTTTCTTTTCTCTTGCATGGCTTGTGATTGCCTGGCCTGTGATTTGCATTTCTCCACCCATTGTTTGTTTTCTTAATTGTCTTCTTATTCCTTCTATTACCTTATCTTTCTCTCTCTCTCCATCCATTCCAGCCTACATCTTTGATACCCGGGAGATTGTCTGTTTCGTTTCTGTTGTTTTCATGCACCTTTTAAGTAGCTCTCATGCTGTGAGCTGTCCACACTGTTTAGCCTGACTCCCTGTAGGTGGCAGTGTTTGACACATCTTTTTTTTTTACTCATTTTTTGTGTAGATGTAGGGAACACATGATTCATATTTCCATCTTGTTATGTGGAAAAAGCACAGCAGAAAACTTGTGGAGAGATCAAATATGCACAAAACCCTGGGCGTCCTAGCAGCAACTCCAGAGACAGAGGCCTCCATGTCTTTTGGGGTTGAAGCAAAAAAAGACAAAAGACAATACGACTAATCAAACTCTCCTCTTGATCTTTTAAAGAGTGCCACAGGACAGCCCTCAACAGACTCTTCAGACTCTTCTTCCTCACCTCACCAAGTGCCATGGCAACGTCTAACTAAGCTAAACCAGGAACTGAAGACGGAGCTGGATGCTCAGCGACGGAAGCACGAGCTGGCCAATCAGCAGGTTACCAGCCTAAGGCGAAGCTACAGCGAAGCTCAGGACCTGATCGGCCATCACGAAACTGAAATAGAGGCCCTGCAGGCGAAGCTCTCGTCCGCGATGGCGGAGATCGTAGCAAGCGAGCAGGCCGTGGCTCGAATGCGCAGTGAACTGAAGCTGGAGCAGGAACGCTGGCGTGAGCGCGAGGACGAGTGGACTAGCAACGAGTCAACCCTACGAGCGCAGCTGCGCGACAGCGAGGAGCGGCTTCGGGACGTTGAAGCTAGCCTTCTGGAAAAGAGCCAAGCGCTGAGGCTGCTGGAACGCCAGCAGGCCCTGCAAAGGGACCAGCGCAAGGAGGTGCAGAGGCTGCAGGAGAAACTCACTGAGGTCACTGGCCGCCTCATTGCTACGGAGGAGGCGCAGGTTCTAAGGGAAGAACGGGAGAAAAAGGAGCAACGCTGCACAGAGGAGAAACACGAACGAGAGCGGCAAGGACTGACCCGCAAGCTTGCAGAGTCAGAGGAGAAGAAGCGTGAGATTGAGGAACAGTTGCAGGAGGCACGAGAACAAGTGGAGATGCTGTTAAGAGGAAGTGGGGAGCGGGTGGTGGGGTCAGAGGTTAGGGAGGAGGTGCTGCGTCTGCAACAACAGCTAAGCGAGCAGGCAGACATGGTGGAGGCCTTGCGGGAGAGTGTCCGCAGACTGGAAGAAGAGCGGGATCGCCTGACCTGCCGTTGCCAAGAACTAGTTAATCAGATTGCTGAGGCCGATAGGGAGGTGGGAAAATTGCACGAGCGTCTGAAGACAGAAGAGACAGACTACTACTCCTTGGAAAGCTCGTATGAGCGCGTCTCGGAGGAGTTTGCGAAGATCAGTCGCGTGCTGAGGGAGAAGGAGGAAGAAGTTCGGCAGACGAAGGAGACATACGAACAGCTAGTACGTCAGAAAGAGCAGGACCTCAATGAAGCCTTCGTCAAGATGTCTGCTCTGGGGAGCAGCCTTGAGGAGACGGAATTTCGTCTGCAGGCAAGGGAGGAGCTTCTTAGTCAGGTGCGTCACACAGAGGCGGAGCCCTGCGAGGCAGAGCGAGAGCTGAAGACAAAGCTGGCAGTGGCTGAGGATCGAATTGCTGAACTTGAACAACACCTCGACGCTCTGCGATTGGGATATGCAGATCTCAGGATGGAACGCTGTAGTTCTCAGGAGAATGTGCTCGACACGCTGGAAAAGAAAACAGAACGCGATGTCTCCTTTTCCACCATCTCTTCCTCACTAACCCTTGCGAGAAGCAGCTCAGAGACGGAAGTGTCCCTCGCCAAGCGGCAGAGGATCCGCTTCTCCAACATTCAGTGCCAAAAATACCACCAATCGCAAGGAATAGACAGGTTTCAGATGGATAACACTTCCCTAGATATCACTCAGGACCTCATGCCAGAGACGACAGGGGATGGGGACCTCACCCAAGATTTGACCCAAGATATTAGCATAGTGAGCGACAGCTCGTTTCAGTATTGCAGCGACACCGAGAAGTTCATGTCCATTATTCATGAACTGGAGTCCAAACTTCAGGACACTGAGGAGAAGCTGAAAGACATCACCGCAAAGATGCAACAAGGGCAGTCTGGCAACAGGGCATCCAGGGAGGGATGCATTGCTGATACCTGTGCTACAGCAGATCAAGATGTTCCTGATGGTAAATCCCATTCCTGCTTGGACAAAGACGCACAAGACAGTCTTACAAATGAAGAGTACAAGAAGGCTCTGGCTTTTGTTGAGTCCTGCAGGGTAAAGGTTGGGGAGATTCTTAGCAGTCAAGGGGAAGACAGCAGTGCAGAAGAACAGGTCCATGCCCTAGCAGAGGTAGAGAAAGACTTAATTAATGCTACCTTGCACATGAGGCAGGTTGGCACCTCAGGTGCAGTTCCTCTAGCTTCCAGGACCGTAGAGTCACAGTCGCAAATAGACAAAACTACAATAAAGCTGTTTGCCAGAACGTTAGCTTTTGAAGGAATTGTGTTGGAGAAGATGGCATTCTCTCTTGAGGATCCTAAATCAGATCTAATGCAGAGTCTTAGAGAAATGAACAGAGATGCTGAAAACCTGAAGAAGAGCCACCAAGGCTGCATTTCAGTAGTTTACACTGACATTTTGGCTAGGAAGCTAATGCTAGAGAGCATGCTAGTGGACGAGCTGCAGAAACACCTGTCCCAACAAGCATGCACCCTCAATGACAGGTCAGACAGTGAGTCAGTAGGGGACAGTGGTATAGCTCAGAACATCATACACAATGCCTGTATTAACGCTGAACTTGCATACTCCCTTCAAAGCCTAAAGCACACATACCAGGGCAAGTTTGAGGAGCTTCAAAGGGACTTGATCAAGGTAAACGAGACCTTGCAGCAAAGGGATACAGTGGTAAGGGAGGCAGTTGGTGCTTTAAACACTGGAAAAGATGTTAGCAATAACCTAAGTATTGATCCAGAAACCTCCCTTGCCGACATTCCGCCTCCTGAACTTGAACCTTACACAAAGTTTATTGAGCAGGAAGAAGCTCATGTTCTCGCTGAAGAAATTGTAGAAAGACACTTGGCAGGAGTCATGCAGTCCAGTGATACCGAATCAACATCACTCCAGACAGGACGAACGAGTCTCATTGCAGAGCTGAAGAGACAAGCAAAGGTTCTCCACCATATGTCCCAGCAGGTTGAGAGGACCCATGAGGAAGGTAGTAGCACAGTCCACTCTGAACTTGTCGAGGGAATCCAGGCATTTCTAGGGTACAGAGACACCGGGATTCTAACGTGTGGCTCTCTCTGCATGCACGAGGCTCTGATACAGGCCCAGGTAGCATACGTTGCCTGTAGACTGCGAGCCGACCACCAGAGGGAACTCTTGTTTTGCCAGGAGACTAGCCGCAGCATGGCCACCCTGGTACAGGAACATGCCCAGAATGTGGCAGCTATCCACCAGCGCTACCAGGGTAGCCTCGAGGAAGAGCGTCTAAGCTTCTCAAACACTATGAGCTCCCTGCATGAAGAAAACGGAATGCTGCGAGAGGAGGCAGCACTGCGGCTACAGGAGCTGCAAGACCAGCGGGAGCAGCTGGCTCAACTTGAAGAGGTGTTCCGCAAAGAGACAGAGGACCTCAAGAGGAGTCATGCAGAAGAACTTGGTCAAGTAGAGCAGGAGAAATCTACCTGTGAGCTGGCCCTGCTGGAACGTGCCACAGACACCCAAAACAAGTTTGAAACCCTGCTGCAAGAACTGGAAGGAGCAGAGCTGAGGCACGAGGAGCACATCTGCAAACTGGAACAGGAATTCCGAGGAAGAATACAGGAGCTTGAAAACGTACACCAGGAAGAGATCCAGAAGCTTCACGACCGTTACAGCCAGACCATCCGAACTCTAGGGGAGAGATTCGAGACAGCAGAGGAGGATGTGCACAGGAGCGCAGCAGAGGCCCAAGAGGCATGCCCGATGGAAGAAGGTGGGGGGCCTGAGCAAGAGGTGAGCAGGGATTCCATGTCTTTGCTGAGAGAGCGGGTGCAGGAGTTGGAGCTGCAGATGAGCAGCATGCGTGACGAACTGGAAAACAAGCCACCAGAGGGAGACGTGGTCAGCCTGAGGGAAAAATACCAGAGAGACTTCGACAGCCTCAAGGTTCACCTTTCCACTTTTTCCTACTTGTAGATGTCTCGTGTGGGTACCGTCACCTGTAGAATTGTCCTGATCAGTCGGGTTGCAGTTGTCAAAGAACGTGAAACTAAACTGCATAAATCTGTTTGATTGAAGATGAAAACAAACCCCAAGTTTACTAGTTTTTTAATTTCAGATGTCATTGTCACCAATTTATTGGTGCAAATCTTTGAAATTATCAAGTAATTATTATGCAAGATCGCTACAGTGTCCTTTTCTAGAAGTAACTACTGCAACTCTGCTTGTTCCAATAGATCTGCTACTGTGTTGTGCTTGTACACACTGTGTACACCTTGCGGACCATAGCTAGCTTCAGGTTAACGTTAGCCATGTTTCTAATCACATGTTAATAAAATGTCTTTTAAGTACCGTAGACGGGCGGCACGGTAGAGTAGTTGTCAGCACTGTCGCCTCGCAGCAGATCCTGGTTCGATCCTCGGTCCGGGTGGTGGAGCTGCATATTCTCTCCGTGCTTGAGTGGGTTTCCTCCGGGTACGGTTTCCTTCCACACGTCCAAACACATGCAGTCAAGTTAACCGGACACTCTAAACTGCCCGGAGGTGTGAGTGTATGAGTGTAGGCCATGCGATGGACTGGCGAACTGTCCATGGTGTACCCCACCTTTGCCCGATGACGCTGGGATTGGCTCCAGCCCCCCCGTGACCCCGACTAGCGGGATAAAGCGGCAGATGATGGATGGATGGAAGTACCTTAGAAAAAACAGATCTTCAGTAAACAAAACTGAGCTGACATATTTGAGAACAAGTCAATGCTGTCAGTTATCGCTTATCAATTCAATCATACAATTATCATACACACATACAATTATCACCAAATTTTACAAAACTGTCTACTGTATATTTTATTTTTTTCTCCAAACAGTTGGATGTAAACTCGGCTAATGTGCTTAATGCTCCTCTGCTACTCACATTCTATGCCATAGCTTTCCTGTGAACGTTACTGTCTTGGGGTCCTCCAGTGCCCCCTGATTTTACTGGTGGCTGCATGGGTAATGTGTCTCATAATGAGGCTTTTGTTTATTTATGCAGCTTTTTCCTGAACATATAAAGTGCTGTGCACTTCTTAGGCATTCAAGAAAATATGTAAAGCTGTTGGTCTCGGCACTTAAACCTAACCTTTATCAAATCAGGTGCTGCTGACAGAGTTGAACCAATCCATGCAATGTCTTGTCAGAAACAAACTTGTTGTCTGAATATTTTAAAATGTCCGCGGCTGCCCAAGGCTTTGAACAGTTCGGTATATATTTACACTCATATGCTAGTTTATGGTTTATTATAAATACCAGAAAACCAGCACTGACTCCAGTATCACAGCTCAGGTGTTGCCTGGGAGTGCTAATCTGGGGTAGGATTACAGGGAAAACATCTTAACCGGACCTAAGTACTGTCCTAACCTTTTTCTTATAAAAGCGTCCTGTATACACTACATGGGGAAAAAAAGTATGTGGACACCTGACCATCATACATGTAAGATCCTGTTGGACATCCTATTTCAAAACTGTAAACAATAATATGGAGTTGCTCTACGCGGTCATGCTGGAACAGAGTTCAGAGTTCTTCTCCAATTAACACCCCCTTCACTGGAACTGAGGGTCCGAGCCCAAAACTTAAACCCCACCCCAGACCATTATCCCCCCTCCTCCAAACTTTACTGTAGCATTAACACCCCCTTCACTGGAACTAAGGGTCCGAGCCCAAAACCTAAACCCCACCCCGGATCATTATCCCCCCTCCACCAAACTTTACTGTAGCATTAACATCACCTTCACTGGAACTGAGGGTCTAAGCTCAAATCCTAAACCCCACCCCGGATCATTATCCCCCCTCCACCAAACTTTACTGTAGCATTAACATCACCTTCACTGGAACTGAGGGTCCGAGTCCAAAACCCTGTGTGCAGCTGCTCAGACATAAAGACCCATTTCATGAAGCTCCAGATGGACCAGTTCTTGTGCTGATGTTGCTAACAGAGGCTCTTTCGGGTTCTGTAGTGAGCGAGGGAACAGAGTACTGTGTGTGCTCTGTGTGGTTTATGGCTGAGCAGTTGTTGTTTCTAGTTTTATTTCACAGTAGCAGCACTTAAAGTTGACTAGGACAGTTCTAGCAGGACATCCTGACAGCAAGTCTAATAGATCTTCAGTACGACCCAGTGTTTGTCTACAGAGGTTGAATAACTGAGTGCTTGATTGTATGTACCCGCGACTGAAATTCAGTCATTAGAAGGGGCGTCCACATACTTTTGACAATCTAGTGCATATAATCAGTACATTCACTCTTATTGGTCAGATTAGTCCATCCTCTCTCAGTGATCTGATTGGACCTCAAGCGCTGATCATAAGGTAACCAGGAAACTATAAACAAAGCTTTACAGGATGAGATTCTGTGCAGTCCTCTGTCCCTCCTCCTTCACCTGTGGACACCCTCCACCTGGACACCTCTCTTCTCTCCTGACTCCTGTCCTTCACTCCTGCATGGCATGTACCTGCGACACTCTGAGAGGCTGCGGCGTTGCGGCGCTGTGACTGCAGCGTGCTGATGGTCCGTGTGTGTCTGTAGGAGACGTGTGAACGAGGGTTCGCGGCGATGGAGGAGACGCATCAGAAGGTCATAGAAGATCTTCAGCGCCAGCATCAGCGAGAGATCAACAAACTGCTGGAGGAGAGGGAGAGGCTGCTGGAGGAGGAGACTAAGGCCACCATCGCTGGTAATAAACATGTTATAGCAACTTGTAATAACAGCTATATATAAACACCTTAACCTCACGCTCCACCCTCTCAGAATATTCCCTGTAGTGGTGATCAATCAGAAGATTAAACTATTGATTTTGAAATTGAAGGATCGTTATTAAATTTAAAAATTATGTTAAATTTGTTTTAATATACAGGAAGTTTTCATTTACTCAGTAAACACTATTATTAAATATTAAACAGTATTAATAGAGTAAGTAGAGCTTTTACACTTTATTATTAAATATTAAACAGTATTAATAGAGTAAGTAGTGCTTTTACACTTTATTATTAAATATTAAACAGTATTAATAGAGTAAGTAGTGCTTTTACACTTTATTATTAAATATTAATCAGTATTAATAGAGTAAGTAGTGCTTTTACACTTTATTATTAAATATTAATCAGTATTAATAGAGTAAGTAGAGCTTTTACACTTTATCATTAAATATTAATCCGCATTGATAGAGTAAGTAGTGCTTTTACACTTTGTTATTAAAAATTAAACAGCATTAATTAAGTAAGTAGTGCTTTTACACTTTATTATTAAATATTAAACAGTATTAATAGAGTAAGTAGTGCTTTTACACTTTATTATAAAATATTAATCAGTATTAATTGAGTAAGCAGTGCTTTTACACTTTATTATTAAAAATTAAACAGTATTAATAGAGTAAGTAGTGCTTTTACACTTTATTATTAAAAATTAATCAGTATTAATAGAGTAAGTAGTACTTTTACACTTTATTATTAAATATTAAACAGTATTAATAGAGTAAGTAGTGCTTTTACACTTTATTATTAAATATTAAACAGTGTTAATAGAGTAAGTAGTGCTTTTACACTTTATTATTAAATATTAAACAGTATTAATAGAGTAAGTAGTGCTTTTACACTTTATTATTAAATATTAAACAGTATTAATAGAGTAAGTAGAGCTTTTACACTTTATTATTAAATATTATTCAGCATTGATAGAGTAAGTAGTGCTTTTACACTTTGTTATTAAAAATTAAACAGCATTAATAGAGTAAGTAGTGCTTTTACATTTTATTATTAAATATTAAACAGTATTAATAGAGTAAGTAGTGCTTTTACACTTTATTATAAAACATTAATCAGTATTAATAGAGTAAGCAGTGCTTTTACACTTTATTATTAAAAATTAAACAGTATTAATAGAGTAAGTAGCGCTTTTACACTTTATTATTAAAAATTAATCAGTATTAATAGAGTAAGTAGTACTTTTACACTTTATTATTAAATATTAAACAGTATTAATAGAGTAAGTAGTACTTTTACACTTTATTATTAAACATTAAACAGTGTTAATAGAGTAAGTAGTGCTTTTACACTTTATTATTAAATATTAAACAGTATTAATAGAGTAAGTAGTACTTCTACACTTTACTATTAAATATTAAACAGTATTAATAGAGTAAGTAGAACTTTTACACTTTATTATTAAATATTAAACAGTATTAATAGAGTAAGTAGAACTTTTACACTTTATTATTAAATATTAATCAGTATTAATAGAGTAAGTAGAGCTTTTACACTTTATTATTAAATATTAAACAGTATTAATAGAGTAAGTAGTGCTTTTACACTTTATTATTAAATATTAAACAGTATTAATAGAGTAAGTAGTGCTTTTACACTTTATTATTAAATATTAAGCAGTATTAATAGAGTAAGTAGAGCTTTTACACTTTATTATTAAATATTAAAAGTATTAATAGAGTAAGTAGTGCTTTTACACTTTATTATTAAATATTAATCAGTATTAATAGAGTAAGTAGTGCTTTTACACTTTATTATTAAAAATTAATCAGTATTAATAGAGAAAGTAGGGATTTTACACTTTATTATTAAATATTAAACAGTATTAATAGAGTAAGTAGTGCTTTTACACTTTATTATTAAATATTAAACAGTGTTAATAGAGTAAGTAGTGCTTTTACACTTTATTATTAAATATTAAGCAGTATTAATCGAGTAAGTAGAGCTTTTACACTTTATTATTAAATATTAAAAGTATTAATAGAGTAAGTAGTGCTTTTACACTTTATTATTAAATATTAATCAGTATTAATAGAGTAAGTAGTGCTTTTACACTTTATTATTAAAAATTAATCAGTATTAATAGAGAAAGTAGTGATTTTACACTTTGTTATTAAATATTAAACAGTATTAATAGAGTAAGTAGTGCTTTTACATTTTATTATTAAATATTAAACAGTGTTAATAGAGTAAGTAGTGCTTTTACACTTTATTATTAAATATTAAACAGTATTAATAGAGTACGTAGTGCTTTTACACTTTATTATTAAATATTAAACAGTATTAATAGAGTAAGTAGTACTTCTACACTTTACTATTAAATATTAAACAGTATTAATAGAGTAAGTAGAACTTTTACACTTTATTATTAAATATTAAACAGTATTAATAGAGTAAGTAGAACTTTTACACTTTATTATTAAATATTAATCAGTATTAATAGAGTAAGTAGAGCTTTTACACTTTATTATTAAATATTAAACAGTATTAATAGAGTAAGTAGTGCTTTTACACTTTATTATTAAATATTAAACAGTATTAATAGAGTAAGTAGTGCTTTTACACTTTATTATTAAATATTAAGCAGTATTAATAGAGTAAGTAGAGCTTTTACACTTTATTATTAAATATTAAAAGTATTAATAGAGTAAGTAGTGCTTTTACACTTTATTATTAAATATTAATCAGTATTAATAGAGTAAGTAGTGCTTTTACACTTTATTATTAAAAATTAATCAGTATTAATAGAGAAAGTAGGGATTTTACACTTTATTATTAAATATTAAACAGTATTAATAGAGTAAGTAGTGCTTTTACACTTTATTATTAAATATTAAACAGTGTTAATAGAGTAAGTAGTGCTTTTACACTTTATTATTAAATATTAAGCAGTATTAATCGAGTAAGTAGAGCTTTTACACTTTATTATTAAATATTAATCAGTATTAATAGAGTAAGTAGTGCTTTTACACTTTATTATTAAATATTAATCAGTATTAATAGAGTAAGTAGTGCTTTTACACTTTATTATTAAAAATTAATCAGTATTAATATAGAAAGTAGTGATTTTACACTTTATTATTAAATATTAAACAGTGTTAATAGAGTAAGTAGTGCTTTTACACTTTATTATTAAATATTAAACAGTATTAATAGAGTACGTAGTGCTTTTACACTTTATTATTAAATATTAAACAGTATTAATAGAGTAAGTAGAGCTTTTACATTTTATTATTAAATATTAAACAGTATTAATAGAGTAAGTAGTACTTTTACACTTTATTATTAAATATTAAACAGCATTAATAGAGTAAGTAGAGCTGTTACGCTTTATTATAAAATATTAATCAGTATTAATAGAGTAAGCAGTGATTTTACACTTTATTATTAAAAATTAATCAGTATTAATAGAGTTAGTAGTACTTTTACACTTTATTATTAAATATTAAACAGTATTAATAGAGTAAGTAGTACTTTTACATTTTATTATTAAATATTAAACAGTGTTAATAGAGTAAGTAGTGCTTTTACACTTTATTATTAAATATTAAACAGTATTAATATAGTGCTTTTACACTTTATTATTAAATATTAAGCAGTATTAATCGAGTAAGTAGAGCTTTTACACTTTATTATTAAATATTAATCAGTATTAATAGAGTAAGTAGAGCTTTTACACTTTATTATTAAATATTAAACAGTATTAATAGAGTAAGTAGTGCTTTTACACTTTATTATTAAATATTAAAAGTATTAATAGAGTAAGTAGTGCTTTTACACTTTATTATTAAATATTAATCAGTATTAATAGAGAAAGTAGGGATTTTACACTTTATTATTAAATATTAAACAGTATTAATAGAGTAAGTAGTGCTTTTACACTTTATTATTAAATATTAAACAGTGTTAATAGAGTAAGTAGTGCTTTTACACTTTATTATTAAATATTAAGCAGTATTAATCGAGTAAGTAGAGCTTTTACACTTTATTATTAAATATTAAAAGTATTAATAGAGTAAGTAGTGCTTTTACACTTTATTATTAAATATTAATCAGTATTAATAGAGTAAGTAGTGCTTTTACACTTTATTATTAAAAATTAATCAGTATTAATATAGAAAGTAGTGATTTTACACTTTATTATTAAATATTAAACAGTGTTAATAGAGTAAGTAGTGCTTTTACACTTTATTATTAAATATTAAACAGTATTAATAGAGTACGTAGTGCTTTTACACTTTATTATTAAATATTAAACAGTATTAATAGAGTAAGTAGAGCTTTTACATTTTATTATTAAATATTAAACAGTATTAATAGAGTAAGTAGTACTTTTACACTTTATTATTAAATATTAAACAGCATTAATAGAGTAAGTAGAGCTGTTACGCTTTATTATAAAATATTAATCAGTATTAATAGAGTAAGCAGTGATTTTACACTTTATTATTAAAAATTAATCAGTATTAATAGAGTTAGTAGTACTTTTACACTTTATTATTAAATATTAAACAGTATTAATAGAGTAAGTAGTACTTTTACATTTTATTATTAAATATTAAACAGTGTTAATAGAGTAAGTAGTGCTTTTACACTTTATTATTAAATATTAAACAGTATTAATAGAGTAGTGCTTTTACACTTTATTATTAAATATTAAGCAGTATTAATCGAGTAAGTAGAGCTTTTACACTTTATTATTAAATATTAAACAGTATTAATAGTGTAAGTAGAACTTTTACACTTTATTATTAAATATTAATCAGTATTAATAGAGTAAGTAGAGCTTTTACACTTTATTATTAAATATTAAACAGTATTAATAGATTAAGTAGTGTTTTTACACTTTATTATTAAATATTAAAAGTATTAATAGAGTAAGTAGTGCTTTTACACTTTATTATTAAATATTAATCAGTATTAATAGAGTAAGTAGTGCTTTTACACTTTATTATTAAATATTAAACAGTATTAATAGAGTAAGTAGAGCTTTTACACTTTATTACTAAATATTAATCAGTATTAATTGAGTAAGTAGTGCTTTTACACTTTAAAAAAAGTAGTGCTTTTACACTTCATTATTAAATATTAAACAGTATTAATAGAGTAAGCAGAGCTTTTACACTTTATTATTAAATATTAAACAGTATTAATTGAGTAAGTAGTGCTTTTACACTTTATTATTAAATATTAAACAGTATTAATAGAGTAAGTAGAGCTTTTACACTTTATTACTAAATATTAATCAGTATTAATAGAGTAAGTAGAGCTTTTACATCTTCTTATTAAATATTAAACAGTATTAATAGAGTAAGTAGAGCTTTTACACTTTATTACTAAATATTAATCAGTATTAATAGAGTAAGTAGAGCTTTTACACTTTATTATTAAATATTAAACAGTGTTGATAGAGTAAGTAGTGCTTTTACACTTTATTATTAAATATTAATCAGTATTAATAGAGTAAGTAGTACTTTTACACTTTGTTATTAAATATTAAACTGTATTAATAGAGTAAGTAGTGCTTTTACACTTTATTATTAAATATTAAACAGTATTAATAGAGTAAGTAGTACTTTTACACTTTGTTATTAAATATTAAACTGTATTAATAGAGTAAGTAATGCTTTTACACTTTATTATTAAATATTAATCAGTATTAATAGAGTAAGTAATGCTTTTACACTTTATTATTAAATATTAATCATATTAATAGAGTAAGTAGTGTTTTACATACGTCAGTGTGTTTATTTAACTCTTTCCAAGCTTCTCCTAAACAACCCAGTATTATTATCAGTTCTCATCTAATACCTGCTTTGACTGCTCAGTACTTCATTAAGATAAATCAAGATTTGCTGCTGAAGGAACTGAACACATTCATACAATGTCTGGGGCGTCCAGGAGAAATCTGGAACCTAACTTTGTTCTTCAAACTGGATCAAGATCTGATCTACTTCTCTCACAATAACATATTCATGTTACTTTGTATTGTATGTCTGATTATTTAATCTAATCAGATCTGGTAATCAGACACGTATTGATTGTGTGTGTGTGTTTTGTGTGTGTGTGTGTGTATATGTATGTGTGTGTGTGTGTTTGTGTTTGTCTGTGTGTGTGTTTGTGTGTGTGTGTGTGTATGTGTGTGTGTGTGTTTGTCTGTGTGTGTGTGTGTGTGTGTGTGTGTGTGTGTGTGTGTGTGTGTAGCAATCGAGGCGATGAAGAACGCTCACCGTGAGGAACTGGAGAAAAGTCAGAGAGCACAGCTCAGTGGCGTCAGCACAGATATCGAACAGCTGCGCATGCAGTATGAGTGAGTACACACTACACACACACTACACACCCTCACTCACACACTACACACCCTCACTTCACATTCACACACTTTACACACTGCACACACACACATACAGTACACACACACACCACACACACTACACACACACACTACACACCCTCACTTTACACTCACACACTACACACACACTCACTTCACACTCACTCACTCACACACACACACTTTTTTTACACACTCACTTCACACTCACACACTACATTCAAATATTACTCAATCAAACATATTCACACACGCCCCTTTTCTCCAGAACTAAGGTAGGTGTTTCTGTCAACACTAACACTGTGTGTGTGTGTGTGTGTGTGTGTGTGTGTGTGTGTGTGTGTGTGTGTGTAGGGAGGAGCTGCAGTCGATCCACAGAGAGTTGGAGGTGTTATCTGAACAGTATTCTCAGAAATGTCTGGAGAACGCTCACCTGGCCCAGGCTCTGGAGGCGGAGCGGCAAGCCCTGCAGCAGTGTCAGAGAGAGAACCAGCAGCTACACACACACAACCAGGTAAACATACACACGTCCAGGTACACACACACACAACCAGGTACACACACACACAACCAGCTACAAACACGACCAGCTACACACACACACGACCAGGTACACACACACACGTACAGGTACACACACACAACCAGCTACCCACACACACACAAAACTAGCTACACACACACAACCAGCTACCCACACACACACAAAACTAGCTACAAACACACAACCAGGTACACACACACACGTCCAGGTACACACACACACAACCAGGTACACACACACACAACCAGCTACACACACACAACCAGCTACACACACACGACCAGGTACACACACACACAACCAGGTACACACACACACGACCAGGTACACACACACGACCAGCTACACACACACGACCAGGTACACACACACACGACCAGGTACACACACACACGTACAGGTACACACACACAACCAGCTACACACACACGACCAGGTACACACACACACAACCAGGTACACACACACACAACCAGCTACAAACACGACCAGCTACACACACACACGACCAGGTACACACACACACGTACAGGTACACACACACAACCAGCTACCCACACACACACAAAACTAGCTACAAACACACAACCAGCTACACACACACAACCAGGTACACACACACACAACCAGGTACACACACACACGTCCAGGTACACACACACACAACCAGGTACACACACACACAACCAGCTACACACACACAACCAGCTACACACACACGACCAGGTACACACACACACAACCAGGTACACACACACACGACCAGGTACACACACACGACCAGCTACACACACACGACCAGCTACACACACACGACCAGGTACACACACACACGTACAGGTACACACACACAACCAGCTACACACACACGACCAGGTACACACACACACAACCAGGTACACACACACACAACCAGGTACACACACACACAACCAGCTACACACACACGACCAGGTACACACACACACGACCAGGTACACACACACACGTACAGGTACACACACACAACCAGCTACACACACACACAACCAGCTACACACACACGACCAGGTACACACACACACGACCAGGTACACACACACACGTACAGGTACACACACACAACCAGCTACACACACACGACCAGGTACACACACACACAACCAGGTACACACACACACACGACCAGGTGTACACACACGACCAGCTACACACACACGACCAGCTACCCACACACACACAAAACTAGCTACAAACACACAACCAGCTACACACACACAACC
>CM038705.1:51807045-51832045 GCA_021613375.1 Megaleporinus macrocephalus | reverse complement strand
ATATAAAAATTAATTCAGAAATAAATAAATCAAAATAAAAAAATATGAGGACAAGATAAAAATATAAAACAATGTAATAAAGAGATATAATTAGACAATAGAAGAGTAATAGAAGATAAAATAATGAAGTAAATTAAATACAAATAAATAAAATATAAATTACAGATAATAAATAATGTAAATGATGATAATAAAACTAAGTGTAAAACCGAGATTGGATAGATAGGACAGAAAAATAAAATAGCGTTTTACATTCATATTTATATTTTTATATTCATATTTATATTTTTATATTTTTATATTTATATTTTGTATAGTAAACATACTTTAATATTATATTGTGTAGAGTTAATAAAGAATAGAAAGCCACTGTATCTCTATTGTTTAGCTACTAAGGAGGTCTCGAAGGAGGTCCTGAGAAATGTTCGGTATATTGACTGTGTTGTTGTTGTTGTTGTTGTTGTTTTGGTACAGATATCATGAAATCTAAGAGTAACCCGGACTTCCTGAAGAAAGAACGCTCAGCTTCGTCCAGGCCGGTCCGCGGGGTCAGGTCAAAGGTGAGGGGTCAGAAACCTGTTAAAGTGTGCAGCAGTGATATTTAGCGTGTAAAGGTTGTGTGTGTGTGTGTGTATGTGTGTGTGTGTGTGTGTGTGTGTGTGTGTGTGTGTGTGTTGTAGGTGAATGTGTGTGTTCTGTACAGTACTTGTGTTAAGTGCCTCTCGTGTGTGTGTGTGTGTGTGTGTGTATATTGTCCTGTCAGTCTGTTAGTGAGGAGGTCCCGTGGGATAGCTGACCCCCAGCAGTGATGTAGGTATGGTACAAATCACACAGTGAGCTTTTCCCCCAGCATGCCTTTCCATTTACCCAGCATGCCCTTCCTTAACCCGGTCTGCAGTGACGCACAGTCGATTTATACTGTTCTGTTTGAGGAAATTGAGTGATTCAGTTTAAACTTCTGTAGTGATTCAGTTTAGTCTACTGTAGTGATTCAGTTTAGGTTCAGTTTAGTCTACTGTAGTGATTCAGTTTAGATTCAGTTTAGTCTACTGTAGTGATTCAGTTAAGTCTACTGTAGTGATTCAGTTTAGTCTACTGTAGTGATTCAGTTTAGATTCAGTTTAGTCTACTGTAGTGATTCAGTTAAGTCTACTGTAGTGATTCAGTTTAGTCTACTGTAGTGATTCAGTTTAGATTCAGTTTAGTCTACTGTAGTGATTCAGTTTAGATTCAGTTTAGTCTACTGTAGTGATTCAGTTTAGTCTACTGTAGTGATTCAGTTTAGATTCAGTTTAGTCTACTGTAGTGATTCCGTTTAGATTCAGTTTAGATTACTGTAGTGATTCAGTTTAGATTCAGTTTATACTACTGTAGTGATTCAGTTTAGATTCAGTTTTGTCTACTGTAGTGATTCAGTTTAGATTCAGTTTAGTCTACTGTAGTGATTCAGTTTAGATTCAGTTTAGATTACTGTAGTGATTCAGTTTAGATTCAGTTTATACTACTGTAGTGAATCAGTTTAGACTACTGTAGTGATTTAGTTTAGTCTACTGTAGTGATTCAGTTTAGATTCAGTTTTGTCTACTGTAGTGATTCAGTTTAGATTACTGTAGTGCTTCAGTTTAGATTCAGTTTATACTACTGTAGTGAATCAGTTTAGACTACTGTAGTGATTTAGTTTAGTCTACTGTAGTGATTCAGTTTAGATTCAGTTTAGTCTACTGTAGTGATTCAGTTTAGATTCAGTTTAGATTACTGTAGTGATTCAGTTTAGATTCAGTTTATACTACTGTAGTGATTCAGTTTAGATTCAGTTTTGTCTACTGTAGTGATTCAGTTTAGATTCAGTTTAGTCTACTGTAGTGATTCAGTTTAGATTCAGTTTAGATTACTGTAGTGATTCAGTTTAGATTCAGTTTATACTACTGTAGTGAATCAGTTTAGACTACTGTAGTGATTTAGTTTAGTCTACTGTAGTGATTCAGTTTAGATTCAGTTTAGATTACTGTAGTGATTCAGTTTAGTCTACTGTTGTGATTCAGTTTAGATTCAGTTTTGTCTACTGTAGTGATTCAGTTTATATTCAGTTTAGTCTACTGTAGTGATTCAGTTTAGATTTAGTTTAGACTACTGTAGTGATTCAGTTTAGATTCAGTTTAGATTACCGTAGTGATTTAGTTTAATCTACTGTAGTGATTAATTCAGTTCAGAATGTTTGTGTTTGTTAGAGTTTATATACAATACCTACATTTAGAGTTATACATTCAACCTAATGAGAAACTGTAACTCAGTTTATACACAATACTTACGTTTAGAATTATACATTCAACCTAATGAGAAACTGTAACTTATTTTATATACAATCCCTACATTTAGAGTTATACATTTAACCTGATGAGAAACTGTAACTCAGTATATGTAGAGTCCCTACATTTAGAGTTATATATTCAACCTAATGAAAAACTGCAAACCAGTTTATCTACAATACCTACATTTAGAGTTATACATTCAACCTAATGAGAAACTGTAACTCAGTTTATATACAATACCTACATTTAGAGTTATAATTCAACTTAATGAAAAACTACAACTCAGTTTATATACAATATCTATTTAGAGTTATACATTCATCTTAATGAGAAACTGTAACTTAGTTTATATACAATATCTACATTTAGAGTTATACATTCAACCTAATGAGAAACTAACTCAGTTTATATACAATACCAACATTTAGAGTTATACATTCAACCTAATGATAAACTGTTACTCAGTTTATATACAATACCTACATTTAGAGTTATAAATTTAACCTAATGAGAAACTGTAACTCAGTAATTTACAGTACCTACATTTAGAGTTATACGTTCATCCTAATGAGAAACTGTAACTCACTTTATATACAATACTTACATTAAGAATTATACATTCAGCCTAATGAGAACCTGTAACTTAGTTTATATACAATACCTACATTTAGTTATACATTCAACCTAATGAGAAACTGTAACTCAGTTTATATACAATACCTACATTTAGTTATACATTCAACCTAATGAGAAACTGTAACTCAGTTTATATACAATACCTACATTTAGATTTATACATTCAACCTAATGAAAAACTGCAAACCAGTTTATATACAATACCTACATTTAGTTATACATTCAATCTAATGATAAATTGTAACTCAGTTTATATACAATACCTACATTTAGTTATACATTCAACCTAATGAGAAACTGTAACTCAGTTTATAAACAATCCCTACATTTAGAGTTATACATTCAACCTAATGAGAAACTGTAACTCAGTTTATATACAATACCTACATTTAGAGTTATACATTCAACCTAATGAGAAACTGTAACTCAGTTTATATACAATACCTACATTTAGAGTTATACATTCAACCTAATGAGAAACTGTAACTCAGTTTATATACAATACCTACATTTAGAGTTATACATTCAACCTAATGAGAAACTGTAACTCAGTTTATATACAATACCTACATTTAGAGTTATACACTCAACCTAATGAGAAACTGTAACTCAGTTTATATACAATACCTACATTTAGAGTTATACATTCAAATATAATAAGAAACTGTAGACTGAGTTTGTTTGTGTTTACCACCTACTGTTTGTGTCTGTTTGCTTGTACAAACATGTATATATTTTGTTTATGTGCATCATGTTTACCTCACCTGTCTTGTCTGTATAACAGGTGTGTGCAGACGTGTGAATATCCTTCTTTCTTTGATGTGTTAATATTGAGAATAACTGATTACGAGTTGTGTGTGTTTATGTTTATAAACTCTGGTCCAGGTAGAGAGAACAGAGGGAGTAATATTAGTGTAGTAACTGTACAGGTGACCCACCTGCAGCACAGAGCACACACACCACCATACAGTCATACAGTACAGTATTATTAATAATAGTATTATTAATATAAGGTACATTAAATATATTATTAGTAATAGTGTTATTAATATGCCACAGTAAATATTAATAGTATTAGTATTATTAATATATGGTACAGTAAATATAGCATTAGTATTAGTATTATTAATATACACTACAGTAAACATTAATAGTATTAGTATTGTTAATATACGGTACAGTAAATATCAATAGTATTAGTATTATTAATATGTGGTACAGTAAATATTATTAGTATTATTAATATATGGTACAGTAAATACAGTATTAGTATTATTAATATATGGTACAGTAAATATTATTAGTATTAGTATTATTAATATACAGTACAGTAATATTATTAGCATTAGTATTATTAATATACAGTACAGTAAATATTATTAGTATTATTAATATACTGTGCAGTAAATATAGTATTAGTATTATTAATATATGGTACAGTACATATAGTATTAGTATTATTAATATACAGTACAGTAAATATTAGTATTAATATTATTAATATACTGTACAGTAAATATAGTATTCGTATTATTAATATGTGGAACAGTAAATATTATTAGTATTAGTATTATTAATATATGGTACAGTACATATAGTATTAGTATTATTAATATACAGTACAGTAAATATTATTAGTATTAGTATTATTAATATATGGTACAGTAAATATTATTAGTATTAGTATTATTAATATATGGTACAGTAAATATTATTATTATTATTATTAATATACTGTACAGTAAATATAGTATTAGTATTATTAATATGTGGTACAGTAAATATTAGTATTAGTATTATTAATGCATGGTACAGTACATATAGTATTAGTATTATTAATATACAGTACAGTAAATATTATTAGTATTATTAATATACAGTACAGTAAATATTATTAGTATTAGTATTATTAATATATGGTACAGTAAATATTATTAGTATTAGTATTATTAATATACGGTACAGTAAATATAGTATTAGTGTGATATATCACATTAACCAGTACATACAGAAGTTCAGTTATATTTACATGTGAGAGTATTTATTAGTATTTATTAGTATTATTTCTCTTATTATTAATCTTTCTCACACCAGACCACCGTATAGCAGAAGCACCTTTATTATATAACAGTAATTACAATATACTGATTTTCATCCCTCTCTCCTTTTCTCCCTCTCCCTCCATCTCCCTGTCTCTCTCTCTCTCTCTCTCTCTCTCTGTCTCTCCCTCTCTATCTCTCCCTCTCCCCTCCTGTCCTTCTCTCTCTCTCTCTCCTCCTTCCCTTTCTCTCTCCATCCTCCTGTCCCTCTCTCTTTCTCTCCTCCTGTCCCTCTCTCTCTTTCTCCTCCTGTACCTCTCCCTCTCTATCTCTTCCTCTCTTTCTCTCTCCTTCTGTCCCTCTCTCTCTCTCTCTCTCTCTCTCTCTCTCTCTCTCTCTCTCTCTCTCTCAGAGTCTGAAGGAAGGACTGACAGTGCAGGAAAGAATGAAGCTGTTTGAAGCGAAAGACTCCAGGAAGATCTGAGAACCCCCCCATTTACACCCCCCTCCACCAACATCCCCCCTTCACCTGCACCCCCCAACACACACACACTCATCTATACACACACACACTCATCTATACACACACACACACATCTACACACACACACACTCATCTACACACACACACTCATCTATACACACACACACTCATCTACACACACCCACTCATCTACCCACCCACTCATCTACACACACTCATCTACACACACACACTCATCTACACACACACACTCATCTACCCACACACTCATCTATATACACACACACTCATCTATACACACACACATTCATCTACACACACACACACACTCATCTACACACACACTCATCTATACACACACACTCATCTACACACACACTCATCTACACACACTCATCTACACACACTCATCTACACACACTCATCTATACACACACACAGTCATCTATACACACACACAGTCATCTATACACACACACAGTCATCTACACACACACACACACTCATCTACACACACACACTCATCTATACACACACACTCATCTATACACACACACTCATCTACACACACACACTCATCTACACACACACACTCATCTACCCACACACTCATCTACACACACCCACTCATCTACCCACACACACTCATCTACCCGCACACACTCATCTATACACACACACACTCATCTACACACACACACTCATCTACACACACCCACTCATCTTCCCACACCCACTCATCTACACACACACTCATCTACACATACACTCATCTACACACCCACTCATCTACACACACCCACTCATCTATACACACACACACACACACTCATCTACACACACCCACTCATCTACACACACCCACTCATCTACACACACTCATCTACACACACCCACTCATCTACACACACTCATCTACACACACCCACTCATCTATACACACACACACACACTCATCTACACACACCCACTCATCTACACACACCCACTCATCTACACACACACTCATCTACACACACCCACTCATCTACACACACACACTCATCTATACACACACACACACACACACACTCATCTACACACACCCACTCATCTACACACACTCATCTACACACACACTCATCTACACACACTTATCTACACACACACACTCATCTACACACACACTCATCTACACACATTCATCTACACACACTCATCTACACACACACACTCATCTACACACTCATCTACACACACACTCATCTACACACACACACTCATCTACACACTCATCTACACACACTCATCTACACACTCATCTACACACACACACTCATCTACACACTCATCTACACACACTCATCTACACACTCATCTACACACTCATCTACACACACTCATCTACAGCTCCTGATATTTTAAATTTTTTCTCAACTTTCTTTCTTTCTTTCTCTTTTTCTCTCGTTGGTTCTTTGGGTTCTTTGTTGGTTCTGAGCTGCAGATCTTCTGTTCCTGGTCTGTTCGGTTCCTGTGAGGTGGTGAAGTGCCGTCGTGCTGGTTCTGACTGTGATTTCTCTGCTTTGTTGTTACTTTAGTGACTGGAACGAATCTGACTATTAGATTCTTCATCAGATTATCAGTTTATCATCATCATCATCACATCAGACAACTCTCCCTCACGCCCTTCATACAGAACGCTGTGTGTGTGTGTGTGTGTGTGTGTGTACAGTCGTGTGCAGAAGTCTTACTCTGTCTGAGAATCTGATCTATTTACCACTATTTA
The DNA here is from genome assembly GCA_021613375.1 of Megaleporinus macrocephalus. NCBI lineage: Eukaryota > Metazoa > Chordata > Actinopteri > Characiformes > Anostomidae > Megaleporinus > Megaleporinus macrocephalus. The sequence continues at coordinate 51,824,812 of CM038705.1, read as the reverse complement.
TCAGCTCCACTGACCATACAGGAGTTCATCTGATTCTCTGTATACTTTATTACTCTGTTCTTTAATGATCAGGACCCCCACAGGACCACCACAGAGCAGATACTATTAGGGAGGTGGGTCATTCTCAGCACTGCAGTGACACTGACGTAGTGGTGGTGTGTTAGTAGTGTGTGTTGTGCTGGTGTGAGTGGATCAGACACAGCAGTGCTGCTGGAGTGCTATAGTGTAGTGGATACAGAGACCTCAAGATCCCCAAGAAGGGACTCAAGACCAGAAACTGGATTCAAGGTCCTGATTTGAGAACCAGCAAGTGTGGATACAGTGTATGTACAGAGTGTCTGATCAGTGCTATTAAATCAGACTAATCCGATACGCAGCAGCTCAGCGTAAAACGTGGCGTAACGTTTTTGCACAGGCCGTATTTTATTGGTCTTTGTTACATTCAGTACATTTAACAGTATTCGTAAACCAATCAGATTCATTTCTCAGATTAGATCTTTTAAGAAGGTGTTCAGATCAGATTTGGGCGTTCGCCGTCCTACCTGCTCGGGCTGCTGCGGTGACGTAGTGGCTGTGCTGGTGTTGCAGGTTTCCGAGTCAGATGCAGGTGCATCATCTCAAACAATCGCTCCGCCAGCATTAGCACAAAAGATACTCTGAGATCGGATCGGATTGTCCAGAGCGTCCAGCCTGAGACGCATCTGTAAAAAAATCAGATTGAAATGGCATTTTCATGCGGGTACCTGCATTTTTTTTGTTCTCCAAACAACCAAAAATCAATCCGGATCCAATCTGATTAGCCAGAGATCGGACCTGGGCTGGCAGTGTGAGCGAGGCTGGAGCTAATTTAATTGTGGTTGGAGCAGGTGTGAGCGTAGGAGGCAGTATTCAGACTTCTGCACAGCTGTGTGAGCGTCTCCTCCATCTGAGACCCCCGAGAACTGCTGTACTTTTATTTTTCGGTATGAACTGTGGCGTTAGCGGCGTTAGCGGCGTTAGCGGAGAGGAAGCTGTAATTTAGCTAATCGTGTTGTAAATAAGGTTGAGCTGCGTGTGGTTTTTGGCCATTTTTTTCATTCTACTGTGTTTTTATTGGCCGTGGCTTATAAACAGTAGGTCTACAGCGCTGCAGAGAGTGTGTCCTGCGGAGAGTGTGTGTCCTGCGGAGAGTGTGTGTTCTGCGGAGAGTGTGTGTTCTGCCGAGAGTGTGTGTTCTGCCGAGAGTGTGTGTGTGTCGCGTGGCTGGTCATTACCGTTTATTTACTTGGTTATTTAGAGGTTTTTTTGTTTTTTTTACAGCTCGATTGAAAAACTGTTTACTTTGTGCTAACTTGAGCTCTGCTGTCAGTCATCGCATTCTAAAGCATCTGATTGGCTACTGACGTTTAGAAGCTTTCGTGCTGCAGCGCAGGAGGGCAGGACGAGTGCAGCTTCATTCTCGAGTATTAATTTTTATTTAGTTTGGAACAGAAGCCTTCCCGGCTGCTTTAGCTGCTTTCCTATAGGCTGCGCTAGTCGACGTTGGAGATTCGTTTTAATAATTTAAGCGGACTTAGTAAAGCACACTCTCGCCTCCCCGCGACGGAACGTTACTGTATAGTTCAGTACTCAGCGGCTTGTATATATTTGTTTCTCAGAGGTTTTGTTTAATGTTTTAAATGAATCTATATCTTACTCTCTTGCTCTATATGGAAAAATACGTCTATATATAAATAAATATATATATATGAATATTTTTTATTTTGGTGTGAATGTGAAACATCTTCAATAAAAGCTATTTCTGAAATCTACTTTTGTGTGGGCGAATTTTTTTGCTCTGTAAGCTCCACCATCAGACCCTGCTAAATTGTGAACTAAAGAAAAACAGTACTAGAACCTTCCCGGACTGCTGTCAGATGTTTATTGGTTCCAAAAGTCAATAATACTCAGTTAAAAATCGATTAGATCAGAATCGACTGTGAACAGATTTTACTGAACCATGTAGAAAAACATTTTTAATTTTTTTATTGTTAATTATAAAAAAATACTTTAATTTTATTTACATCAACTTATATTATTAAACTTTATATATTTTGTATATATTTCTTATTATTTCTTTATTTTTTATCTTTATCTGTTGGTGAATGGAGGAACAGCAAAGTAAGAATTTCAGTGTACAGTGTAATTGTCTGTTTCTGCTGTGCATATGACAATATAACTCTTGAATCAAGACCAAAACAAAACCAGGCCCACGTGATGTCCAAACAGAGTCCAAATGATGCAGAGACTGAGCTGAGGTAAAGACCTAAGACAAGACCAAGTCCTAGTTTGGCTCAAACCAAGAGATCAGGCTACGAGATTGATCGAGACTGAGAGGACTAGAGGTTGAGACTCAAACAGCCAAGACAGAGTCCAATTAATGAGACAGAGAAGACACCAAGTCCAAATGAGGCGAGAACAAGTCTAACTTGTGTTGTCACCGAGACAAGACAGAGTTTGAATGACATCGAGGCCAATGATGAGACTGAAAACTGTAAGTCCCAGTTTGGCTAAGACCAAGATGAGATCAGGCAGTGTCGAGACTAAGATGAATAGAGGTCCAGACTCAAACAGCCAAGACAGTCCAATTAATGAGACCAAGAAGAGACCAGGTCTAAATGATGCTGACAAGAATTTGAATGACATCAAGGCCAACGATGAGACTGAAAACAAATGGTCGTAAGACTGAGACGAAGTCCAGACCAAGTACTGCGGAGACCCCAGACAAGACAGAGTCCAACTGATGCGGAGACTGAGACGAGATATTTCATTAGCAGAAGTTTGTAGTGGAGCTTCATGTGATGTGGAGGAAGAAAGAGGAAACGATGGTATTCATTTGAAAAAGAGTTTATTTAACTCTAGACCAGTGGTCACCACCCCAGACCCTGGAGATCTACCTTCCAACAGAGTCTAATCACAATCTTTTGAGAAGACTGTCCGGGCTAATATTTGCAGGTGATCAGATTGGGTTTGTATGTCCAGACATTACCAACTGCATCCGCATGGGTTGCTGGGGTAACTCATTAGGTGTTAGTAACCATAGACCAAGCTGGAGATGCATCATCTTGCTCCCAATCACAAATTGTTGTCTTCCATAGTGCTAAACAAGCAGAAGTTTCTGGTATAAGTACGAATCTTCTGTGCTTTTCTTTAAACCCCAGCACTTCCATCATCCTGAGAGAGTCATTGTTTGTCACAGCTCCCAGACTTCACCACATCTGTGCAATTCCAACTTGAATCGTGTTTCCTGGACATTCCAAACTCTGATCCGGGCTGGCAGTCTGAACAAGGCCACTGACGCAGGTTGGAACGAAACTCGTCAGAAAAGCAGATCTCCAAACAGAGGGACGCTGACCGCAGACTATCGAAACATGTGGTTAATCAGTTATCAATCATTATTTAAAGCACTTTCAAATAAACAACACTGATGTGCAGTCTGTTGCTAAGCTAGTTCCTGATTCTTACAGAGGATCCTCAAGGGGTTTGGCAAGGCTTTCAGGTGGCCACGTTCCTTGAAGAGTTAAACGTCGTGTTTCAGGGAACCTTTCGGTCCATGTAGTCGGTACAGAAATTCCTAAACCTTCTATTAAACAAAATGAGGAGAACTTAAAGCAGGACAGACAGAGACTCGAAGGTCCGGAAGGTCCAGTCTGATTCTTAGATCTCAAATGATCCCAAAAACCAGCGTCCTGATGAACAGAAGACAAATCACTCACATCTTCAGAAGAACCAACCTTCACCAAGTTCTCTTTGAATTCTCGTTGAGTTCTCTTTGAATTTTCATTCAAGATTCATCCACCCGGGGAAGGGGCCAAAGTACAACCCACGCTATTCATGATATTTTCCATGACAACACTGGGGCGGCCGTCTTTGTTTACTTTATGTTAGAACTTCCGGTGCGAGCGCGGATACACTGATACTGATTACAAGCAAAACGACAACAAACATAAAATGACTAGAATAACATGTTCAGTTAGAGGGAGTCAGTAATTGGAAAAAGAGGAAAACTTGTCTTAAACAACAGAGTTACGAACACAGCACATAAAGATCAGAGTGTTGGGGGGCCGCCTTCCAAAGAAGACCACCTGCGTCTCTGACTGAAGCTCTAAATTTAAACCATCCACCCAAACCTCCATATGTCTGCTCTTACCATTCAGTGGAGGAGAACCAGCACCAGAGCTTCCTTATCCAGAGAACTGTCTCTCTTATGAAGCTCAGAGGAAGCAGACGTGTCGGTGCTGGTGAGTCTATCAGTTAGTAACTGTTCTCTGATCAGTGTCCACCGCGCTAGGCTATCTGGACTGTAACTAACACCCACGCAGAGCGGCTCGGGCAGCTGGCTGGACTTGGGTTTAACCGGCTTTCAGAAATATAAACTCACCGTCTGTGTGTAGGAGGACACGCCCACCTTCCCACTGTGCAGGTACTGATACGCTTCAGTACTTTTATAGTTTTCATTACTGAACCGTCTACACCTTCCGAGAGTACAGAGTAATTAAACATGTCTCCATAAGTAACCTCAGACCACCTTCTCATATCACCCACCCACTGTGTTATTAACCTCAGACCACCTTCTCATATCATCCACCCACTGTGTTATTAACCTCAGACTACCTTCTCATATCATCCACCCACTGTGTTATTAACCTCAGACCACCTTCTCATATCATCCACCCACTGTTATTAACCTCAGACCACCTTCTCATATCATCCACCCACTGTGTTATTAACCTCAGACCACCTTCTCATATCACCCACCTACTGAGTTATAAACCTTAGACCACCTTCTCATATCACCCACCCACTGTGTTATTAACCTCGGAGGAGACAGTGTTGTCCCATTAGAACTTCTTACTGTCTCTCTGGTCTCCTCCCATATAACTTATTCATGTTGGTTAGCTGAAGTTCTAACACAAAGGCGAAACAAACACACGTTCTTCTGCATGTTGCATGCAATTACACATTTCCACCAGAGAGGGCTCCAAAATCATACACAGTGCAGCTTATAGGTGCCAACATGGACATAATCAGCCAATCAGATGTGAGTAATAATCATTCCACAGATAAGAACATGATCCACGTTAACCTAGAGAAACTGAGGACGGTCTTCTTTCACGTGTAACGAGCGTCCATCTCACTCTTAGTGCACTTGTGTGTCTTCACACTCTTTAGGTACTTGAAGCTCTTGCCACACTCCGAGCAGTCATAGAGCTCCTCCCCCAGGTGGACGCGCCGGTGTCGTCTGAAGCTCCTCCCACACTCGGAGCAGTGGTAGGGTCTCTCTCCGGTGTGGACGCGCTGCTGACTCTTAAGGGTTCCTCGATCCCTGAAGCTCTGTCCGCACTCGGCGCAGTAATGCGGCTTCTCTCCGGTGTGGATGCGTGGATGCTCTGGTGCGGAAAGCTCCTCCGGCACTCGGAGCAGTGGTAGGGTCTCTTTCCGGTGTGGGTGCGCTGGTGTTTTTTCAGGGCGTCTCTGTCCCTGAAGCAGCTCCCGCACTCGGAGCAGTGGTACGGCTTCTCTCCGGTGTGAATGCGCTGGTGGAGCTGGAGGCTGCTCAGGCAGTTGAAACTCTTCCCGCACTCCGAGCAGCGATACGGCTTCTCTCCGGTGTGGATCCGTGTGTGGGACTGGAGACCACCCTGCCGGGTAAAGGTCTTCCCGCACTCAGCGCACTGGAAGGGCTTCTCTCCGGTGTGGATCCGTGTGTGGGACTGGAGACCACCCTGCCGGGTAAAGGTCTTCCCGCACTCAGCGCACTGGAAGGGCTTCTCTCCGGTGTGGATCCGTGTGTGGGACTGGAGACCACCCTGCCGGGTAAAGGTCTTCCCGCACTCAGCGCACTGGAAGGGCTTCTCTCCAGTGTAGATCCGTGTGTGGGACTGGAGACCACCCTGCCGGGTAAAGGTCTTCCCGCACTCAGCGCACTGGAAGGGCTTCTCTCCGGTGTGGATCCATGTGTGGGACTGGAGACCACCCTGCCGGGTAAAGGTCTTCCTGCACTCAGCGCACTGGAAGGGCTTCTCTCCGGTGTGAATGCGCTGGTGGAGCTGGAGGCTGCTCAGGCAGTTGAAACTCTTCCCGCACTCCGAGCAGCGATACGGCTTCTCTCCGGTGTGGATCCGTGTGTGGGACTGGAGGTGACTCTGCCAACTGAAGCAGTTGCCGCACTCGGAGTAGTGGTACGGCTTCTCTCCGGTGTGGACACGCTGGTGTGACTGGAGTAAACTCTGGTGAGCGAAACTCTTCCTGCACTCCGAGCACCGGTGGGACCTCGCACTGTCCGCTTCTCGCTCCATGCTGTCGTGGGAAGCGTCAGTGTACAGTGTTCCAGAAGACCTGCTGGGTTCTGGAGCTTCTTCTGTACACCATATCATGGTGTTTCAGTAGCAGGACGTACGTCTGCTCATGGCGTTCCAGGTGTTCTAGGAAGTGAACAGGAGCAGCTGCTAAAGATTTCCAACGGAACCTCATTTATTTCTGCAGGACAGACAGGAAAAGAGAAAACTCTACATTTCAGACATGAAGTGTAAGAGAAATATTACAAACATGAATATGAACTGTAGCCGTAAGTCGTTGGAAAGTTGGGTCATCATCTTGCCAAAGTTGGCATAACACCTATATTAGTACCACCGGGCGTAAGCTGGACTTCTCAGAGGCTCAAATAAAATTAGCGCCATAGAACGCCAGAGGGAACAGAAAATCACTGCGAGTGAATGCAAAAATCATTGCAAGTGATTATTGCAAACTGATTGTGAGGAAATGCAAATTAATTGCGAGGGAAAAAAATTATTGCAAGTGAATGCAAATGTATTGCAAGAGAACATAAAATTGTTGCGAGTGAATGCAAACTGATTGCGAGGGAACAGAAAATTATTGTGAATGAATGTAAACTTTTTGCAAGTGAATGGAAATGTATTGCAAGAGAATGTGAAATTATTGCTAGGAAACACATTTATTGCTAAGGAACAGAAAATTTTAGCAAGTGAAGGCAAAGTTATCACAAAGTGATTGTTACAAATTAATTGCAAGGGAATGCAAAATTGTGAGTAATCGCAAATTTATTGCGAGGAAACAAAATTATTGCGTGTGGATGCAAAATTTATTGCGAGAGAACAGAAAATCATTGCAAGTGAATGCAAAATTATTGCAAGTGATTATTGCAAATTTTAAGGGGATTGCAAATGAATTGCGAGGGAACAAAATTATTGCGAGTGAATGCAAATATATTGTGAGAGAACAGAAAATCGTTGCAAGTGAATGCAAATTGATTGCAAGGGAACAGAAAATTATTGTGAGTGAATGCAAATTTATTGCAAGTGAATGTAAATTTATTGCGAGAGAATGCAAAATTATTGTGCGGAAACAAAATTATTGCGAGTGAATGCAAAATTATTGCGAGAGAACAGAAAATCGTTGCGAGTGAATGCAAAATTATTTGCGAGTGAACAGAGAATCACTGCAAGTAAATGCAAAATTTATTGCGAGAACAGAAAATCGTTGTGAGTGAATGCAAAATTATTGCAAGGTAACAAAATTATTGCGAGTGAATGCAAAATTATTACAAGTGATTATTGCAAATTGATTGTGATGGAATGCAAATTAATTGCGAGGAAACAAAATTTTTGCAAGTGAATGCAAATTTATTGCGAGAGAACAGAAAACCGTTGTGAGTGAATGCAAAATTATTTGCAAGTGATAATAGAAAATTATGAGGGAATGCAAATGAATTGCGAGGGAACAAAATTTATTGCGAGAGAACAGAAAATCATTGCGAGTAAATGCAAAATGATTGCAAGTAATTGCAAAGTTATTGCGAGGGAATGTAAACCCTTTATTACTACAGTCTGTGAGTGTAGAACTACACAGTGCTCTGTTTATATGGTTTATATCCATATTTATTTATTTATATATTTATATATTTATTAGTACATACTTATCAGTATATTAGAAACGTGTTTACAGATTCACTGTTTATGATCATAGATTTAAAATTTCACGCCTGATTGTTTATAATGTGCATATATACCATCAGATTTCTGTATGACGTTAAAGATCAGAAACAAGAAGAAGATCAGAAGCCCACGTCATCCAGTGAGGAGAGCAGAGCTCGTGCAGCCAGAGGCCGGTTCTTACTCTCTGGTCCACCTTCAGCAGCGCAGCGGTTCCACTACAGGCTGCGCGCGCTGCACAGTAACTGCTGCCCCGTTTAAGGTGGACCAGAGAGTTCCAATACGAAGCTGCTCCAGCCGTGTACTCCCTCCGTGCACTCCCTTCCAGAGAGTGAACTCGTCTCGAGCACGAGCGTGAAACACTCACTGAAGAGTCCAGATATTAAATCTACCTTCTCGCTTCTCCTCCAGCACGAGCCGCAGCAGCGCCTGAGCTTCTTCTTCTCCACTGCACTCGAGGTTAAAGCACAGTAGCGCCGCCACGTGGGCTGCAACAAGACCTACACCGAGACCAACACTGGGACCAACACCGGGACCTACACCGGGACCAAGTGGTCGCTTCTTCTGTCTGTAGGAACCCTGAGAGCAGCATAAACTAAAAGCTTACACAGCGAGGCGCTCACCAACATATAATAATAATAATGATAACAATAATAATAATAATAATAATAATAATAATAATAATAATAATAATAATAATAATAATGTGCATGCACATTCCTATATGTCTAAAAGCCACCAATCGTGTTGAGATGTTCTTCTTCAGCATTGAGCATAATGTCCTGCTCAGGTTTTGACTGTCCTCTTTCCCGGGTGGGAGGGGATTTATTGGACCACCTACAATAAATTGAAAAGTTTAGAAAGTGAGCTCTCGGTCAGCACGCCGGTGCAGTGGGTAGTTCTGTTGCCTCACAGCAGGAAGGGTCAGGGTTTGATCTCCTAGCCAGTAGGGCTGGAGCGACGCATCCACGTAATCGACTCTGAAATTACAGCGATTAGCATAACGTGTATCAATGCATCGCAAGGACGGCCACGCCCACTGAGAGCATGGATTTATATGTGTATGTGTATCTAAAGTTGTGTTCACACAGAAACACAGATTTTAAAGTTATTAACATGTGAAGTCTGATTAATACTCCGGCTGCGTGCGTTTGAAGCGATATAGCAGAGGTCACTAAGAGGCGGACCGCGGTCCGGTCCCGGACCCAGATGTCTTCCAGTCCAGACCTGAACTGATAAACTACTGAGAACTTTTTAAATAGGGCTTCTTTTTAACTGCGTTTATTTTAAGCGCCGGAGCTTTTCTTGGCTTTACGGTATACGGGCTTTGCAGCGCAGTAAACTCACGCGAGGTAGGAACAGGCGAGGTAGGAACAGGCGAGGTAGGAACAGGCGAGGTAGGAACAGGCGAGGTAGGAACAGGCGAGGTGAGAACAGGCGAGGTAGGAACAGGCGAGGTAGGAACAGGCGAGGTAGGAACAGGCGAGGTAGGACCAGGCGAGGTACGAACTGGCGAGGTAGGAACAGGCGAGGTAGGAACAGGCGAGGTGAGAACAGGCGAGGTAGGAACAGGCGAGGTAGGAACAGGCGAGGTACGAACTGGCGAGGTACGAACTGGCGAGGTACGAACTGGCGAGGTAGGAACAGGCGAGGTAGGAACAGGCGAGGTGAGAACAGGCGAGGTTAGAACAGGCGAGGTAGGAACAGGCGAGGTAGGAACAGGCGAGGTAGGAACAGGCGAGGTAGGAACAGGCGAGGTAGGAACAGGCGAGGTACGAACTGGCGAGGTAGGAACAGGCGAGGTAGGAACAGGCGAGGTGAGAACAGGCGAGGTACGAACAGGCGAGGTACGAACAGGCGAGGTAGGAACAGGCGAGGTAGGAACAGGCGAGGTAGGAACAGGCGAAGTAGGAACAGGCGAGGTAGGAACAGGCGAGGTAGGAACAGGCGAGGTAGGAACAGGCGAAGTAGGAACAGGCGAGGTAGGAACTGGCGAGGTAGGAACAGGCGAGGTAGGAACAGGCGAGGTAGGAACAGGCGAGGTAGGAACAGGCGAAGTAGGAACTGGCGAGGTAGGAAGCGAGAAGCAGCAGTCGGGGAATATAGCGAGAAATAAGGAAAGTTGATGGTAAAAAGGCAGCTCCAAACCAACCGCTCAAGACGTGAAACTGAGTTAACAAGAAGCTGCACATTTTATTTACTTTTCTATAAATAAACAATTTAAGATGCACTTTTTTCAAAAGCATTGTCTTTTTTTAATGTAGACCTTTTTATTTGAAGTTCTATAAATAATTAATTCAGTTCCTAATTTAAAACAGTAAATATACTGAAATATACTGAACGGTATGTGGAATTTGGTTTATGTTTCAGTTGTTGATGGTATAAAATGCTAATAGAGCTACTAGGCTACTTCAGTATACAGGATACGGCACTGAATCATAACACAAACACGGTCCGGACCTTGACCTGAGGAAATTCCCTCTGACTGGACCTTAAGCGATACAGCATCACCGCCCTCAGACTTCTCTGCGTCAGCTCTGTTTACATGGTTGCTGAGCAACACGTCCAGTAGAGGGCAGTTCTGAGTAAATCAATGGCGGCGGTGGAGCTCGTAGTTCTGTATTTAGTTCAGAAACGAAGAGAAGCTACTGTTTGTCTCTGAGCTGCAGAGAAGCTATTTCGGGGATTTTCTAATTAACCTCTCTTTAAGAAGTCACGCTGTTTCTTCTTCGCCGTGTTCGTATGGAAGTGGTCGCGTCTGGCACCGCCCCCACGTATCCGTATCCCCCACGTATCTGCTCCACCCCGTCCGTATCCGTAAGCTTTCCAAAAACGAATGTATGAACGGAATGAACGCAGAGTCGGACAGAAGACTCCGAGCGTATCCGTATTTAACGTTAAGTCTTTATCATGTTTCTATCAGGAGAGTCACTCGACTACGCATCGCTAACCGTTTCTTAATTGTCCAGTGTAGAACCTAAGACTGTTCTAGATACCGCGGAGCTTTAAACACACATAGCTGCTTCTTAAACCACTCTCTGTTTAAATATATAGTCCACAAACTGTCCGAGTTCTTGTGTGTGAGGCGTGTAGGCTACGTGTCATTTGTGCCTCTAAAAGCCGAGTCAGAGCTTACAGACTTTTTTTATTTTAATTTTTTAATTTACATATCACGTACGTTAAGGTACCCTTTAATACATTAAGTCTAGGATGGTCATGTCTTTTCCTTATATATATATATTACAAGGAAAACACATGGAGTAATCTAAAAAATAGTCGTTAGATTAATCGACTAATTGGAAAAATTATCGTTAGATTAATTGACTATGAAATTAATTGCTAGGTGCAGCCCTATCCAGGAAATCCAGGTGTGCAGAACTCCCTGTTTTTGGGTGGGTGAAATCCAAAGAGGCAAGTCAGAGATGATAAATAGCCCCCTAGGGGTGAGTGGGTATCTGCCCTGTGATGGACTGACGGCCTGTCCAGGGGGTTCCCTGCATTTTGCCCTATCAGTGCTGTGAACATAAGCAGCTTTAGAGGATGAATGAACAAATGAGATCTCCTAAACATCTCTGTCGTCAAGCTGGGATCTCTACACATACCTTCTTTAAAGGAAATGATGTTTGAGAACGCTAAAAGACTCTGGATGTGCTTTACAGATTGTGCTCTTGTGGAAGACCAGCAAAATATAGCTTTTTTCTCTAGTCGTTTATTTTTGTTTAGTATTGTGTTGTTTGGTGTCACTGGATCTTAATTTTAATGTAAAGAAATCTTACTGGTTACTAACAAAGCACAGTCAAGTACAAAGAATCGCCAACACACCCGTTAAGGAGAAAGTAACAGATCTGACAGTCGGCGTCTGTGATCTGATTCTTTTAAAAACGAAACGAAAGTATTCATAAAAACTAACAGCTAGCTACGCCTTTAGCTGCTTATATCCAAATTTGCTACACAAAGCTCTATTAGACACCTGCAGATCTTAATCAATAAATCAATCTTGATTAAAGCTCAGAGTAAACAAGCTGTGTTACTGAAATATACACACCAAGAACAAACTCTGAAAAGAAAAAGTAAAACACATCAAACCAGGAAAATTATAAAAAACTAACGTAACTAACAGCCAGGTTTAAAATACGTCAGGTTAGGTAGTACAGGTTGTTCTCTTGGATTCGTGAGGCTTGTGTGTGGTTTCACTGTTGATGGTTCTTTCGTGGTATTCAGGAAATATACCCTCAGCTCTCGTTGACCCTTGGGACTCATGTATAGGACTCCTGCAGCTGTTCATGGCTCAAGTGTGAGACTTTCAGCAACACCCACAGTTCTCGTCAACGCTCGAGACTCTTGTGCAGGACCACTGGCAAACACCCACAACCTTGTTGATGCTTGAGGCTTGGATGTGGGTCTTCTGGTACAAGCCACAGCTCTCAATGCCGCTTGATGCTCAGGTAGTGCAAGAACTTCCAGTGTTTCCTGCAGGTCTTGTTGATGTTTTGGACTTGGGTGCGGTACATGGGCCACCACCCATAGCTTTCATAGATGTTAGGAGCTCATGTGTGGGACTTCCAGTACTACCCGTGGCTCTTGTCAGTACTCAGGTCTAAGGTCACTACATGTGGCTCAGATTTGGGACGTTTGGGCTAAGCTGTGACTTTTGGCAGCACTTCTGGCTCATTCCTCACACTACCTGTGGGCTTATTCGTGGGACTTCCAGTACTACCTGTGGGCTTATTCGTGGGACTTCCAGTACTACCTGTGGCTCTTGTCAATGCTTGTGTGCAAGACTTGTGATTCTCTCTGCAGCTTCTGTTGGTGCTTGGTGCGCGGACCTGAGCTTGGCACGGTGATGTTTCCTTGGTTTGAAATGGAGGTGTCTGTTGGTGCACTCAGTGCTCTGTAGATTGAGAAGCTTAGGGCTTCTCTCGTGTATGAATGAGCTTGTGTCTGCTGAGGTTACCACGGCCCCGAAACCTCTTCCCACACTCCGGGCAGTTATAGGGCCTCTCTCCTGTATGGACGAGCCGGTGGCGTTTGAGGGTACCAGCTTCCTTATAACTCTTGGCGCACTCTGAGCAGCGAAAGGGCTTCAGAGACGTGTGGACGCGCTGGTGTCCTTTCAGAGTGCTTCTGTCTCTGAAACTCTTCCCGCACTCTTGGCAGCGATGCATCTCCTCTTCGCTGTGAATGCGCTGGTGTCTTCTGAGGCTACACAGATCCCAATAGCCCTTCCCACACTCCGAGCAGAGACACGGCTTCTGTCCCGTGTGAACGCAGCGGTGTCGTCGGAGATGACTCTGTCGATTGAAGCCCTTCCCGCAGTCTGAGCAGCCGTAGGGCTTCAGCGCCTGGTGGACGTGCTGGTGACTCTGGAGACTACTCTGTTGAGTGAAACGTCGCCCGCACTCCCAACAGTAGAAGGGCTTCTCGCCCGTGTGGATGCGCTGGTGCTTCCTGAGGGCACTATTGTCTCGAAACCTGTTGCCACACTCGGAGCAGTGGTAGGGCTTCTCCCCCGCGTGAATGCGCTGGTGCTTTTTAAGGGAAGCCTGTTGTCTAAAGGTCCGCCCACACTCGGAGCAGTGGTAAGGCTTCTGTCCGGTGTGAATGCTCTGGTGTACCTTCAGGTAGCTCAGCTGGGTGAAACTCTTCCCACACTCCGAGCAGCGATACGGCGTCTCTCCTGTGTGAATGCGTTGGTGGAGCTCGAGGACGCACAGCTGGGTGAAACTCTTTCCACACGCCGAGCAGTGATACGGCTTCTCCTCCGAGTGGGTGTACTTGTGTAGTTTGAGGCTGTGCTGTTGACGGAAACTCTTCCCGCACTCCGAGCAGTCGTACGGCTTCTCTCCCGTGTGGATGCGCTTGTGTTTCTTAAGGGTGCCTTTTTCCCGGAAGGTCTGTCCACACTCCGAGCACGGAAACGGCTTCTCTCCGGTGTGGATACGCTGGTGTATTTGGAGATGACCCTGTCGAGTGAAGGTCTTCCCGCACTCCGAGCAGTGATGACTCTGTTCTGTTCTCTCGGGAGAGGCGCTAGTTTGGAGAACGCTTGAGGATGTTTGCTGAGTGCTGGAGATTCTTCTGGATGCCATATTCTTATCATGTACTCCACGGATACTGGCAGGATGAGGTATTCCTAGCAAGGTCACTGATGTGTTTCAGGTGGGAGATATCAAAAGATTTTCAATGGGCTCAGGTCAATTCTGAGGAAACATGAAAATATTAAAATCAAAAGTTTACCTAATAGAACATCCAGAGTTCTAGCGCTTATACAGTAACATATGCAACATTTAAAATATCAACTATTATATTACGATAATTAGTCCAAATAATTATTATAATAAATTATTATTCCAATATAATTTGTCAAAATCTCTGAATACAAACTATTATTCTAACATAAAATCTCCAAATTAAACTATAACTTCAACAAAATCAGTCAAGATTTCCAAATATAAACTGTTATTTCAATATAATTTGTTACAATCTCTCAAAATTATTTGTAAATCCTGAAATATAAACTATGTTTACATAATGAAAGTCTCTGAATACAAACTTTCTTTTTCAATATAATTACTCAAAATATCCAAATAAAAACTATTATTTGATGATAATTAGTCAAAATCTCCAAATACAAACTATTATTTCAAAGTTATCTATCATATTTTATGATTAGTCTAACTCTGCAAATATAAACTATTATTATATTATAATTAGTCAAAATGTCCAAATATAAACTATTATTTTATAATAATTAGTCAAAATGACCAAATATAAACTGCCATTTTCTGATAATTAGTCAAAATCCCCAAATATAAAATATTATTTTATGATATTTAGTTAAAATCTCCAAATATAAACTATTATTTTCTGATAATTAGTTAAAATCTCCTAATATAAACTATTATTTCAAAGTAATCTGTCAAAATGTCCAAATGAAAACTATTATTTTTTGATAATTAGTTAAAATCTCCAGATATAAACTATTATTTCAAAGTAATGTCAAAATGTCCAAATATAAACTATTATTTTATGATAATTAGTCAAAATATCCAAATATAAACTGCTATTTCAAAATAATCTGTCAAAATCTGCAAATACAATTATTTATTTTAAAGTAATCTGTCAAATTCTGCAAATACAAATTATTTTATGATAATTAGTCCAAATCTGCAAATATAAACATTTATTTTAAAGTAATCTGTCAAAATCTGCAAATATAAACTATTATTTTATGATAATTAGTCAAAATGTCCAAATTAAACATTTATTTTAAAGTAATCTGTCAAAATCTGAAAATATAAACTATTATTTTATGATAATTACTCAAAATCTGCAATATAAACATTTATTTTAAAGTAATCTGTCAAAATCTGCAAATATAAACTATTATTTTATGATAATTAGTCAAAATGTCCAAATAGAAACTACCACTTTATGATGATTAGTCAAAATGTCCAAATAGAAACTACCACTTTATGATGATTAGTCAAAATCTCAAAATATAAACTATTTTTTTATGATAATTAGTGAAAATATCCAAATATAAACTAATATTTTATGATGATTATTCAAAATCTTCAAATATAAACTATTATTTTATGATAATTAGTCAAAATCTCCAAATATAAACTATTATTCAAAAGTAATCTGTCAAAATCTCCAAATATAAACTATTATTTTAAAATAATCTATCAAAATCTGCAAATATTAACTATTATTTTATGATTAGTCAAAATCTGCAAATATAAACTATTTTTTTATGATAATTAGTGAAAATATCCAAATATAAACTATTATTTTATGATAATTAGTCAAAATCTCCAAATATAAACTATTATTTAAAAATAATCTGTCAAAATCTGCAAATATAAACTATTATTTTGTGATAATTAGTCAACATTTCAAACTGTTGAGGAAATAATTTGTTAATTGAAATGTAAAAGAATATAAATATGCATATATAATTCATATAAGGAGGTCGTCATTGTTGTGAGATATGCAGACAGGGAGAAGGAGCAGGTGGTGTTTCTCCTCTAGCAGGATGAGTGGGCCTCTTAACGGGCTCTCAGTGTTGTGGTCAGCTCAGTTCCTGTTTAAACGTCTCACCAAACGTTTTCTCTGATCTTATCAGTTCAGACTGAGTACAGCTGTCGTCCTGAACCTCCTCTCCAGCCCGTCCAGAGACCCTGAACACACAAACACACGACCTGCTCCAGCAGGACGACTTTCACCGGCTTTCACCGGGTTCCTCTGCAGAAACTGGACTCTCTGGGTTTAACACTGTCTGTCTGTTTCAGTTCAGAGAGCAAAGATCAACATCATATACGTATCTCCTCCACATGAGCCAGACACAAACCCCGCCTGTGGAGTTAATCCAGAGCTTGTTGTTCTGAGGAACCCAAACTGACTGGAACTTCAACAGAGAACATCTTCCAAACATCCTCCACAGAAACGTGAACAGCTTCTTACCTGCAGCCCAGCAGTGAACAGCTCTCTGTCTCCAGCACTGAGTGGAGATCTTCTGCTTCTCCACTGTCCTGGAGTTGGAGATCCACAGTTATACATAACCATGGGGAGTCAGAGGGGCGGTGTCTTCATTCAGTTCCGCCTCTTAAACAGTTATAATGTAAACAGAGCTGGTTCAGTGTGAAGTTCTCTGTTCTAGATACAGTCAGATCTGTACACAGTGGAGGTGAATGGAACCAGACGTCCACCTTTAAAAGCTGTTCTAGATACAGTCAGAACTGTTCACAGTGGAGGTGAATGGAACCAGACGTCCACCTCTAAAAGCTCCTCACAGAAAGTTCTTACAGTAGATGTTATAAATACACTGTCTGATTCTGAGACGCTGTTTATGATAGTTTAGAGAAGATCTCAGTCTTAAACTCCATTCATGGTGGAGGGATACATGCAGGACGCTGTGAGGTTCAAATAGTCCCCAAAGAAAACCTAGTATTTTCAGATCTTCCAGAATGGTTAGCATTACTGCTACTGAATGCTGATCAGTTATCTTTACTGCTAATGAGCACTGATAGCTTAGCATTACTACCACTGAGCGCTGATTGGTTAGTATTACTGCTACTGAATTCTGATTGGTTAGCATTACCGCTACTGAATGCTGATTAGTTACTGTTACTGCTACTGAATTCTGATTGGTTAGCATTACTGCTATTCAGGGAAGGTTTGGGAAGTATTACTTTATAGATATATTGCATCACTGATGTCTTTAATCCAGAGGATGAAGATACTAAAATAAAAAAGTCTAATTAGTGTGTTATATTTAATTACTTGTCTTTAATCAAATAAATGTAAAAGTAAACATAGAAAAGAGAAAATTCATTTTAACATATGTTTTAATGTAACTTACGGAGAACATACCACACATACCACACATACCACACATACCACACCTGCCCTGTTTAATGAAACAGAACGAGTACAGGGGACAGAAACAGCTACAGCGATCTCACATGTAGGATATTAACTGTGTGTACTCAAGTCTCCAAGTTCAGAGATCAAACTTTGTCTCCTCGAGTTGGACGCGTATGTCCGGGCGTCTCTTTGGGTTGGACGCGTATGTCCGGGCGTCTCTTTGGGTTGGACGCGTATGTCCGGGCATCTCCTCGGTTCGGATGCTCCTGAGCAGGCATCTCCTCGGCTCGGATGCTCCTGAGCAGGCATCTCCTCGGCTCGGGTGCTCCTGAGCAGGCATCTCCTCGGCTTGGGTGCTCCTGACCAGGCATCTCCTCGGCTCGGATGCTCCTGAGCAGGCATCTCCTCGGCTCGGGTGCTCCTGA
>CM038705.1:51719545-51802045 GCA_021613375.1 Megaleporinus macrocephalus | reverse complement strand
CAGTTTTTAGTGATTCGGTGGTTCAGTTTTGTAGTGATTCAGTTTTTTAGTGATTCGGTGGTTCAGTTTTGTAGTGATTCAGTTTTTTAGTGAATCGGTGGTTCAGTTTTTTAGTGATTCGGGGTTTTAGTGTTTCAGTGGTTCAGTGTGTCAGTGGTTCAGTGTTTCAGTGGTTCCGTGTTTCAGTGATTCAGTGATTCAGTGATTCAGTGTTTCAGTGATTCAGTGATTCTCTCTTTATCCCCTCACCTCTTTCTTCTGTTTTTCTCCATCTTTCTATTGTTCTGTCATTCGTTCAATCTTTTTTCCTCGTTTCTCTTTTTCTCCTCCTTTCTCTTTCTTTCATTCACTCTCCCCTCCCCGCTGTCTTTATCCCCTCTTTTCTCTATGTTTCTCCCCCCTCTCTCTCTTTCTCTGTGCCTTTCTTTACTCCTCCCCTCTTTTCTCTCTATTTCCTTTCTCTCTTATAAAATAATTTAACCTTGTATGTATTTATTTTGTGCTTCTTCTCAGTAAAGGCTGATATTTGTCCTCCTGGAAGTTCCTGCCGGGCTGGCAGCGCTCCAGTGCTCCAGTGTGTCAGCAGGTCCAGTGCTCCAGTGTGTCAGCAGGTCCAGTGCTCCAGTGTGTCAGCAGGTCCAGTGCTCCAGTGTGTCAGCAGGTCCAGTGCTCCAGTGTGTCAGCAGGTCCAGCGCTCCAGTGCTCCAGTGTGTCAGCAGGTCCAGCGCTCCAGTGCTCCAGTGTGTCAGCAGGTCCAGTGCTCCAGTGCTCCAGTGTGTCAGCAGGTCCAGTGCTCCAGTGATCCAGTGTGTCAGCAGGTCCAGTGATCCAGTGATCCAGTGTGTCAGCAGGTCCAGTGATCCAGTGATCCAGTGTGTCAGCAGGTCTAGTGCTCCAGTGCTCCAGTGTGTCAGCAGGTCCAGTGCTCCAGTGCTCCAGTTCGTCAGCAGGTCCAGTGCTCCAGTGATCCAGTGCTTCATATCATATGATATATGATATATGATATATATAACAATCAGCATAACATATAATATATAATATATAAACAACCAGCATATCATATAATATATAATATATAAACAACCAGCATATCATATGATATATGATATATATAACAATCAGCATAACATATAATATATAATATATAAACAACCAGCATATCATATAATATATAATATATAAACAACCAACATAACATATAATATATAAACAACCAACACAACATATAATATATAATATATAAACAACCAGCATATCATATAATATATAATATATAAACAACCAGCATATCATATAATATATAATATATAAACAACCAGCATATCATATAATATATAATATATAAACAACCAGCATATCATATGATATATGATATATATATAACAATCAGCATAACATATAATATATAATATATAAACAACCAACATAACATATAATATATAATATATAAACAACCAAAACAACATATAATATATAATATATAAACAACCAACATAACATATAATATATAGTATATAAACAACCAGCATATCATATGATATATGATATATATAACAATCAGCATAACATATAATATATAATATATAAACAACCAACATAACATGTAATATATAATATATAAACAACCAACATAACATATAATATATAATATATAAACAACCAACACAACATATAATATATAATATATAAACAACCAACATATCATATAATATATAAACACCCAGCATAACATATATATAATATATAAACACCCAGCTTAACATAAAATATATAATATATAATATATAAACAACCAGCATATCATATAATATATGATATATAAACAACCAGCAAATCATATAATATATAATATATAAACAACAAGCATAACATATAATATATAAAAAATCAGCATAACATAAATAATATATAATATATAACATATAATATATATAAAAAATCAGAATAACATATATAATATATAAACAACTAACATATCATATAATATATAATATATAAACAACCAGCATATCATATAACATATATTATATAAACAACCAGCATATCATATAATATATAATATATAATCAACCAGCATATCATATAACATATATTATATAAACAACCAGCATATCATATAATATATAATATATAAACAACCAGCATAATATATAATATATAATATATAAACAACCAGTATATCATATAATATATAATATATAATATATAAACTACCAGCATAACATAAAATATATTATATATAAACAACCACCAGGGGAGCTGCCTTCCTATTCCAGGAGGAAGTGTTGGTGACCAGTTGCTGGAAGGACTTCAGTTGGAGAGTCTGTGTAAGAACTTGAACGTGTGTCTAGAGCTGGTCAGTGTCCTGTTGCTGGGCTGTTTTTCCCAGAAGTCAGTTAGTTTTGCCCTTTAAGTTGGCTCCGCCCCTAATGACTGGACCACTGGTCGGGTGTGACCGAGACTCGGAGCAAACATTTATTCTTCATTATTTAATCCTGTGGAAGGATATCCTGGGTCATGTGGGGGGGTCATGTGGGGGGGTCATGTGGGGGGTACTGGAGTCGCTCATTGGCCAGAGGACAAGAAACACCCGGGACAGGCCGCCAGTCCCTCACAGGGCAGATACATAGGCACACACATTCAAATCTATGGGGCAATTGAGCTCCAGTTCACCTGACTGCACGTCTTAGGGCCCCAGAAACCGGAGGAGCTGGAGCAGGAAACCCATGCAGACACTGGGAGACCCTGCACACCTGGCCAGGCCATCAAACCCAGACCCGTCTTGCTGGGAGCAGGCAGTGCTACCCACTGCACCACCTTAGGAGCAAACAGAAGGAGACACGGAAGAGAAAGACAACAAAAAGAAGGACAAAAAGAAAAAAACAAAAAAAAAGAAGAAGCACATGGAAATGACAGGAGGGCAAACAAAGCATGAGTGATGGGAACCAGAATATCATAATTCAAGACCAATATCTGGTACGCAGCCGGGACTTGTTCCACACTTGCAGCAAAACGAGGAGTAACAGGCAGAGAAAGGAATAATGATGAAGAAGAGAGTTTAAGGCAGGTAACAAATCAAACCACCAGCTCTTTTCTCCAGCCTGGAACCAGCACCTCTGAGAAGAAGCTACGTGTCTGCAAAGCAGGAGGAGATAAATGAACGAGAGAAAAACAGCAGCCGAGTGGTCAAACGAGATTAGAGGAGAAAACTGCCCTGAGAGAAGCTCATTAGCCACACGGGCACTTTAATTTAAATAAACTGCTGAATCAGTTTCAGTACTACCCCTGCTGAAGAAAGACCCTCATGAAGGACCCCTGAAGGTCTTACGTCCTAAGTCACAAGTTTGAATTGAGTTAGTTTTACATCGGAAAGTCATAATACTTATTTATTGACTCCCTACTCAAACTCAGACTCTCTCCTGCTTCACACTCCCTACTCAAACTCAGACTCTCTCCTGCTTCACTCACTACTCAGACTCAGACTCTCTCCTGCTTCACACTCCCTACTCAAACTCAGACTCTCTCCTGCTTCACACTCACTACTCAAACTCAGACTCTCTACTGCTTCACACTCACTACTCAAACTCAGACTCTCTCCTGCTTCACACTCCCTACTCAAACTCAGACTCTCTCCTGCTTCACACTCACTACTCAAACTCAGACTCTCTCCTGCTTCACACTCCCTACTCAAACTCAGACTCTCTCCTGCTTCACACTTCCTACTCAAACTCAGACTCTCTCCTGCTTCACACTCCCTACTCAAACTCAGACTCTCTCCTGCTTCACACTCCCTACTCAGACTCAGACTCTCTCCTGCTTCACACTCCCTACTCAAACTCAGACTCTCTCCTGCTTCACACTCCCTACTCAAACTCAGACTCTCTCCTGCTTCACACTCACTACTCAAACTCAGACTCTCTCCTGCTTTACACTCACTACTCAAACTCAGACTCTCTCCTGCTTTACACTCACTACTCAAACTCAGACTCTCTCCTGCTTCACACTCCCTACTCAAACTCAGACTCTCTCCTGCTTTACACTCACTACTCAAACTCAGACTCTCTCCTGCTTCACACTCCCTACTCAAACTCAGACTCTCTCCTGCTTTACACTCACTACTCAAACTCAGACTCTCTCCTGCTTCACACTCACTACTCAAACTCAGACTCTCTCCTGCTTCACACTCCCTACTCAAACTCAGACTCTCTCCTGTTTCACACTCACCACTCAGACTCTCTCCTGCTTCACACTCCCTACTCAAACTCAGACTCTCTCCTGCTTCACACTCCCTACTCAAACTCAGACTCTCTCCTGCTTTACACTCACTACTCAAACTCAGACTCTCTCCTGCTTTACACTCACTACTCACACTCAGACTCTCTCCTGCTTCACACTCACTACTCAGACTCAGACTCTCTCCTGCTTCACACTCACTACTCAAACTCAGACTCTCTCCTGCTTCACACTCCCTACTCAAACTCAGACTCTCTCCTGCTTCACACTCAAACTCAGACTCTCTCCTGCTTCACACTCCCTACTCAAACTCAGACTCTCTCCTGCTTCACACTCCCTACTCAAACTCAGACTCTCTCCTGCTTCACACTCACTACTCAAACTCAGACTCTCTCCTGCTTTACACTCACTACTCAAACTCAGACTCTCTCCTGCTTTACACTCACTACTCAAACTCAGACTCTCTCCTGCTTCACACTCACTACTCAGACTCAAACTCTCTCCTGCTTCACACTCCCTACTCAAACTCAGACTCTCTCCTGCTTCACACTCACTACTCAGACTCAGACTCTCTCCTGCTTCACACTCCCTACTCAAACTCAGACTCTCTCCTGCTTCACACTCACTACTCAGACTCTCTCCTGCTTCACACTCACCACTCAGACTCTCTCCTGCTTCACACTCCCTACTCAAAGTCAGACTCTCTCCTGCTTCACACTCACTACTCAAACTCAGACTCTCTCCTGCTTCACACTCACTACTCAAACTCAGACTCTCTCCTGCTTCACACTCCCTACTCAAACTCAGATTCTCTCCTGCTTCACACACACCACTCAGACTTTCTCCTGCTTCACACTCCCTACTCAAACTCAGACTCTCTCCTGCTTCACACTCACTACTCAAACTCAGACTCTCTCCTGCTTCACACTCCCTACTCAAACTCAGACTCTCTCCTGCTTCACACTCCCTACTCAAACTCAGACTCTCCTGCTTCACACTCACTACTCAAACTCAGACTCTCTCCTGCTTCACACTCACTACTCAAACTCAGACTCTCTCCTGCTTCACACTCACTACTCAGACTCAGACTCTCTCCTGCTTCACACTCACCACTCATACTCTCTCCTGCTTCACACTCCCTACTCAAACTCAGACTCTCTCCTGCTTTACACTCCCTACTCAAACTCAGACTCTCTCCTGCTTCACACTCACTACTCAAACTCAGACTCTCTCCTGCTTCACACTCACTACTCAAACTCAGACTCTCTCCTGCTTCACACTCCCTACTCAAACTCAGACTCTCTCCTGCTTCACACTTCCTACTCAAACTCAGACTCTCTCCTGCTTCACACTCCCTACTCAAACTCAGACTCTCTCCTGCTTCACACTCCCTACTCAGACTCAGACTCTCTCCTGCTTCACACTCCCTACTCAAACTCAGACTCTCTCCTGCTTCACACTCACTACTCAAACTCAGACTCTCTCCTGCTTCACACTCCCTACTCAAACTCAGACTCTCTCCTGCTTTACACTCACTACTCAAACTCAGACTCTCTCCTGCTTTACACTCACTACTCAAACTCAGACTCTCTCCTGCTTCACACTCACTACTCAGACTCAGACTCTCTCCTGCTTCACACTCCCTACTCAGACTCAGACTCTCTCCTGCTTCACACTCCCTACTCAATATCAGACTCTCTCCTGCTTCACACTCCCTACTCAAACTCAGACTCTCTCCTGCTTCACACTCCCTACTCAAACTCAGACTCTCTCCTGCTTCACACTCCCTACTCAAACTCAGACTCTCTCCTGCTTCA
Organism: Megaleporinus macrocephalus; assembly: GCA_021613375.1. Taxonomy (NCBI): domain Eukaryota; kingdom Metazoa; phylum Chordata; class Actinopteri; order Characiformes; family Anostomidae; genus Megaleporinus; species Megaleporinus macrocephalus. Next base: position 51,795,995 of record CM038705.1, on the reverse strand, counting down.
CACTCACCACTCAGACTCTCTCCTGCTTCACACTCCCTACTCAAACTCAGACTCTCCTCCTTTACACTCACAACTCAAACTCAGACTCTCTCCTGCTTCACACTCCCTACTCAAACTCAGACTCTCTCCTGCTTTACACTCACTACTCAAACTCAGACTCTCTCCTGCTTCACACTCCCTACTCAAGCTCAGACTCTCTCCTGCTTTACACTCACTACTCAAACTCAGACTCTCTCCTGCTTCACACTCACCACTCAGACTCTCTCCTGCTTCAAACTCCCTACTCAAACTCAGACTCTCTCCTGCTTTACACTCACTACTCAAACTCAGACTCTCTCCTGCTTCACACTCCCTACTCAAACTCAGACTCTCTCCTGCTTTACACTCACTACTCAAACTCAGACTCTCTCCTGCTTCACACTCCCTACTCAAGCTCAGACTCTCTCCTGCTTTACACTCACTACTCAAACTCAGACTCTCTCCTGCTTCACACTCACCACTCAGACTCTCTCCTGCTTCAAACTCCCTACTCAAACTCAGACTCTCTCCTGCTTTACACTCACTACTCAAACTCAGACTCTCTCCTGCTTCACACTCCCTACTCAAACTCAGACTCTCTCCTGCTTCACACTCCCTACTCAATATCAGACTCTCTCCTGCTTCAAACTCCCTACTCAAACTCAGACTCTCTCCTGCTTTACACTCCCTACTCAAAGTCAGACTCTCTCCTGCTTCAAACTCCCTACTCAAACTCAGACTCTCTCCTGCTTTACACTCACTACTCAAAGTCAGACTCTCTCCTGCTTCACACTCCCTACTCAAACTCAGACTCTCTCCTGCTTCACACTCACTACTCAGACTCAGACTCTCTCCTGCTTCACACTCCCTACTCAGACTCAGACTCTCTCCTGCTTCACACTCCCTACTCAATATCAGACTCTCTCCTGCTTCACACTCCCTACTCAAACTCAGACTCTCTCCTGCTTCACACTCCCTACTCAAACTCAGACTCTCTCCTGCTTCACACTCCCTACTCAAACTCAGACTCTCTCCTGCTTCACACTCACCACTCAGACTCTCTCCTGCTTCACACTCCCTACTCAAACTCAGACTCTCCTCCTTTACACTCACAACTCAAACTCAGACTCTCTCCTGCTTCACACTCCCTACTCAAACTCAGACTCTCTCCTGCTTTACACTCACTACTCAAACTCAGACTCTCTCCTGCTTCACACTCCCTACTCAAGCTCAGACTCTCTCCTGCTTTACACTCACTACTCAAACTCAGACTCTCTCCTGCTTCACACTCACCACTCAGACTCTCTCCTGCTTCAAACTCCCTACTCAAACTCAGACTCTCTCCTGCTTTACACTCACTACTCAAACTCAGACTCTCTCCTGCTTCACACTCCCTACTCAAACTCAGACTCTCTCCTGCTTTACACTCACTACTCAAACTCAGACTCTCTCCTGCTTCACACTCCCTACTCAAGCTCAGACTCTCTCCTGCTTTACACTCACTACTCAAACTCAGACTCTCTCCTGCTTCACACTCACCACTCAGACTCTCTCCTGCTTCAAACTCCCTACTCAAACTCAGACTCTCTCCTGCTTTACACTCACTACTCAAACTCAGACTCTCTCCTGCTTCACACTCCCTACTCAAACTCAGACTCTCTCCTGCTTTACACTCACTACTCAAACTCAGACTCTCTCCTGCTTCACACTCCCTACTCAAACTCAGACTCTCTCCTGCTTCACACTCCCTACTCAAACTCAGACTCTCTCCTGCTTTACACTCACTACTCAAACTCAGACTCTCTCCTGCTTCACACTCCCTACTCAAACTCAGACTCTCCTCCTTTACACTCACAACTCAAACTCAGACTCTCTCCTGCTTCACACTCCCTACTCAAACTCAGACTCTCTCCTGCTTCACACTCACTACTCAAACTCAGACTCTCTCCTGCTTTACACTCACTACTCAAACTCAGACTCTCTCCTGCTTCACACTCCCTACTCAAACTCAGACTCTCTCCTGCTTTACACTCACTACTCAAACTCAGAATCTCTCCTGCTTCACACTCACCACTCAGACTCTCTCCTGCTTCAAACTCCCTACTCAAACTCAGACTCTCTCCTGCTTTACACTCACTACTCAAACTCAGACTCTCTCCTGCTTCACACTCCCTACTCAAACTCAGACTCTCTCCTGCTTCACACTCCCTACTCAAACTCAGACTCTCTCCTGCTTCACACTCCCTACTCAAACTCAGACTCTCTCCTGCTTCACACTCACCACTCAGACTCTCTCCTGCTTCACACTCCCTACTCAAACTCAGACTCTCCTCCTTTACACTCACAACTCAAACTCAGACTCTCTCCTGCTTCACACTTCCTACTCAAACTCAGACTCTCTCCTGCTTCACACTCCCTACTCAAACTCAGACTCTCTCCTGCTTCACACTCCCTACTCAGACTCAGACTCTCTCCTGCTTCACACTCCCTACTCAAACTCAGACTCTCTCCTGCTTCACACTCCCTACTCAAACTCAGACTCTCTCCTGCTTTACACTCACTACTCAAACTCAGACTCTCTCCTGCTTTACACTCACTACTCAAACTCAGACTCTCTCCTGCTTCACACTCCCTACTCAAACTCAGACTCTCTCCTGCTTTACACTCACTACTCAAACTCAGACTCTCTCCTGCTTCACACTCACTACTCAGACTCAGACTCTCTCCTGCTTCACACTCCCTACTCAAACTCAGACTCTCTCCTGCTTCACACTCACTACTCAGACTCTCTCCTGCTTCACACTCACCACTCAGACTCTCTCCTGCTTCACACTCCCTACTCAAAGTCAGACTCTCTCCTGCTTCACACTCACTACTCAAACTCAGACTCTCTCCTGCTTCACACTCACTACTCAAACTCAGACTCTCTCCTGCTTCACACTCCCTACTCAAACTCAGACTCTCTCCTGCTTCACACACACCACTCAGACTTTCTCCTGCTTCACACTCCCTACTCAAACTCAGACTCTCTCCTGCTTCACACTCACTACTCAAACTCAGACTCTCTCCTGCTTCACACTCCCTACTCAAACTCAGACTCTCTCCTGCTTCACACTCCCTACTCAAACTCAGACTCTCCTGCTTCACACTCACTACTCAAACTCAGACTCTCTCCTGCTTCACACTCACTACTTAAACTCAGACTCTCTCCTGCTTCACACTCCCTACTCAAACTCAGACTCTCTCCTGCTTCACACTCCCTACTCAAACTCAGACTCTCTCCTGCTTTACACTCACTATTCAAACTCAGACTCTCTCCTGCTTCACACTCACTACTCAAACTCAGACCCTCTCCTGCTTCACACTCCCTACTCAAAGTCAGACTCTCTCCTGCTTCAAACTCCCTACTCAAACTCAGACTCTCTCCTGCTTTACACTCACTACTCAAAGTCAGACTCTCTCCTGCTTCACACTCCCTACTCAAACTCAGACTCTCTCCTGCTTCACACTCACTACTCAGACTCAGACTCTCTCCTGCTTCACACTCCCTACTCAGACTCAGACTCTCTCCTGCTTCACACTCCCTACTCAATATCAGACTCTCTCCTGCTTCACACTCCCTACTCAAACTCAGACTCTCTCCTGCTTCACACTCCCTACTCAAACTCAGACTCTCTCCTGCTTCACACTCCCTACTCAAACTCAGACTCTCTCCTGCTTCACACTCACCACTCAGACTCTCTCCTGCTTCACACTCCCTACTCAAACTCAGACTCTCCTCCTTTACACTCACAACTCAAACTCAGACTCTCTCCTGCTTCACACTCCCTACTCAAACTCAGACTCTCTCCTGCTTTACACTCACTACTCAAACTCAGACTCTCTCCTGCTTCACACTCCCTACTCAAGCTCAGACTCTCTCCTGCTTTACACTCACTACTCAAACTCAGACTCTCTCCTGCTTCACACTCACCACTCAGACTCTCTCCTGCTTCAAACTCCCTACTCAAACTCAGACTCTCTCCTGCTTTACACTCACTACTCAAACTCAGACTCTCTCCTGCTTCACACTCCCTACTCAAACTCAGACTCTCTCCTGCTTTACACTCACTACTCAAACTCAGACTCTCTCCTGCTTCACACTCCCTACTCAAGCTCAGACTCTCTCCTGCTTTACACTCACTACTCAAACTCAGACTCTCTCCTGCTTCACACTCACCACTCAGACTCTCTCCTGCTTCAAACTCCCTACTCAAACTCAGACTCTCTCCTGCTTTACACTCACTACTCAAACTCAGACTCTCTCCTGCTTCACACTCCCTACTCAAACTCAGACTCTCTCCTGCTTTACACTCACTACTCAAACTCAGACTCTCTCCTGCTTCACACTCCCTACTCAAACTCAGACTCTCTCCTGCTTCACACTCCCTACTCAAACTCAGACTCTCTCCTGCTTTACACTCACTACTCAAACTCAGACTCTCTCCTGCTTCACACTCCCTACTCAAACTCAGACTCTCCTCCTTTACACTCACAACTCAAACTCAGACTCTCTCCTGCTTCACACTCCCTACTCAAACTCAGACTCTCTCCTGCTTCACACTCACTACTCAAACTCAGACTCTCTCCTGCTTTACACTCACTACTCAAACTCAGACTCTCTCCTGCTTCACACTCCCTACTCAAACTCAGACTCTCTCCTGCTTTACACTCACTACTCAAACTCAGAATCTCTCCTGCTTCACACTCACCACTCAGACTCTCTCCTGCTTCAAACTCCCTACTCAAACTCAGACTCTCTCCTGCTTTACACTCACTACTCAAACTCAGACTCTCTCCTGCTTCACACTCCCTACTCAAACTCAGACTCTCTCCTGCTTTACACTCACTACTCAAACTCAGACTCTCTCCTGCTTCACACTCACTACTCAAACTCAGACTCTCTCCTGCTTCACACTTACTACTCAGACTCAGACTCTCTCCTGCTTCACACTCCCTACTCAAACTCAGACTCTCTCCTGCTTCACACTCACTACTCAGACTCAGACTCTCTCCTGCTTCACACTCACTACTCAAACTCAGACTCTCTCCTGCTTCACACTCACTACTCAGACTCAGACTCTCTCCTGCTTCACACTCACCACTCATACTCTCTCCTGCTTCACACTCCCTACTCAAACTCAGACTCTCTCCTGCTTTACACTCCCTACTCAAACTCAGACTCTCTCCTGCTTCACACTCACTACTCAAACTCAGACTCTCTCCTGCTTCACACTCACTACTCAAACTCAGACTCTCTCCTGCTTCACACTCCCTACTCAAACTCAGACTCTCTCCTGCTTCACACTTCCTACTCAAACTCAGACTCTCTCCTGCTTCACACTCCCTACTCAAACTCAGACTCTCTCCTGCTTCACACTCCCTACTCAGACTCAGACTCTCTCCTGCTTCACACTCCCTACTCAAACTCAGACTCTCTCCTGCTTCACACTCACTACTCAAACTCAGACTCTCTCCTGCTTTACACTCACTACTCAAACTCAGACTCTCTCCTGCTTCACACTCCCTACTCAAACTCAGACTCTCTCCTGCTTTACACTCACTACTCAAACTCAGACTCTCTCCTGCTTCACACTCCCTACTCAAACTCAGACTCTCTCCTGCTTTACACTCACTACTCAAACTCAGACTCTCTCCTGCTTCACACTCACTACTCAAACTCAGACTCTCTCCTGCTTCACACTCCCTACTCAAACTCAGACTCTCTCCTGCTTCACACTCACCACTCAGACTCTCTCCTGCTTCACACTCCCTACTCAAACTCAGACTCTCTCCTGCTTCACACTCCCTACTCAAACTCAGACTCTCTCCTGCTTTACACTCACTACTCAAACTCAGACTCTCTCCTGCTTTACACTCACTACTCAAACTCAGACTCTCTCCTGCTTCACACTCACTACTCAGACTCAGACTCTCTCCTGCTTCACACTCCCTACTCAGACTCAGACTCTCTCCTGCTTCACACTCCCTACTCAATATCAGACTCTCTCCTGCTTCACACTCCCTACTCAAACTCAGACTCTCTCCTGCTTCACACTCCCTACTCAAACTCAGACTCTCTCCTGCTTCACACTCCCTACTCAAACTCAGACTCTCTCCTGCTTCACACTCACCACTCAGACTCTCTCCTGCTTCACACTCCCTACTCAAACTCAGACTCTCCTCCTTTACACTCACTACTTAAACTCAGACTCTCTCCTGCTTCACACTCACTACTCAGACTCAGACTCTCTCCTGCTTCACACTCACTACTCAAACTCAGACTCTCTCCTGCTTCACACTCCCTACTCAAACTCAGACTCTCTCCTGCTTCACACTCACCACTCAGACTCTCTCCTGCTTCACACTCCCTACTCAAACTCAGACTCTCTCCTGCTTCACACTCCCTACTCAAACTCAGACTCTCTCCTGCTTCACACTCCCTACTCAAACTCAGACTCTCTCCTGCTTCACACTCCCTACTCAAACTCAGACTCTCTCCTGCTTCACACTCCCTACTCAAACTCAGACTCTCTCCTGCTTCACACTTACTACTCAAACTCAGACTCTCTCCTGCTTTACACTCACTACTCAAACTCAGACTCTCTCCTGCTTTACACTCACTACTCAAACTCAGACTCTCTCCTGCTTCACACTCACTACTCAGACTCTCTCCTGCTTCACACTCCCTACTCAAACTCAGACTCTCTCCTGCTTCACACTCACTACTCAGACTCAGACTCTCTCCTGCTTCACACTCCCTACTCAAACTCAGACTCTCTCCTGCTTCACACTCACTACTCAGACTCTCTCCTGCTTCACACTCACTACTCAGACTCTCTCCTGCTTCACACTCACCACTCAGACTCTCTCCTGCTTCACACTCCCTACTCAAAGTCAGACTCTCTCCTGCTTCACACTCACTACTCAAACTCAGACTCTCTCCTGCTTCACACTCACTACTCAAACTCAGACTCTCTCCTGCTTCACACTCCCTACTCAAACTCAGACTCTCTCCTGCTTCACACTCACCACTCAGACTTTCTCCTGCTTCACACTCCCTACTCAGACTCTCTCCTGCTTCACACTCACCACTCAGACTCTCTCCTGCTTCACACTCCCTACTCAAAGTCAGACTCTCTCCTGCTTCACACTCACTACTCAAACTCAGACTCTCTCCTGCTTCACACTCACTACTCAAACTCAGACTCTCTCCTGCTTCACACTCCCTACTCAAACTCAGACTCTCCTGCTTCACACTCACTACTCAAACTCAGACTCTCTCCTGCTTCACACTCACTACTCAAACTCAGACTCTCTCCTGCTTCACACTCACTACTCAGACTCAGACTCTCTCCTGCTTCACACTCACCACTCATACTCTCTCCTGCTTCACACTCCCTACTCAAACTCAGACTCTCTCCTGCTTTACACTCCCTACTCAAACTCAGACTCTCTCCTGCTTCACACTCACTACTCAAACTCAGACTCTCTCCTGCTTCACACTCACTACTCAGACTCAGACTCTCTCCTGCTTCACACTCCCTACTCAAACTCAGACTCTCTCCTGCTTCACACTCACTACTCAGACTCTCTCCTGCTTCACACTCACTACTCAGACTCTCTCCTGCTTCACACTCACCACTCAGACTCTCTCCTGCTTCACACTCCCTACTCAAACTCAGACTCTCTCCTGCTTCACACTCACTACTCAGACTCTCTCCTGCTTCACACTCACTACTCAGACTCTCTCCTGCTTCACACTCACCACTCAGACTCTCTCCTGCTTCACACTCCCTACTCAAAGTCAGACTCTCTCCTGCTTCACACTCACTACTCAAACTCAGACTCTCTCCTGCTTCACACTCACTACTCAAACTCAGACTCTCTCCTGCTTCACACTCCCTACTCAATCTCAGACTCTCTCCTGCTTCACACTCACCACTCAGACTTCTTTCTCCTGCTTCACACTCCCTACTCAGACTCTCTCCTGCTTCACACTCACCACTCAGACTCTCTCCTGCTTCACACTCCCTACTCAAAGTCAGACTCTCTCCTGCTTCACTACTCACTACTCAAACTCAGACTCTCTCCTGCTTCACACTCACTACTCAAAACTCAGACTCTCTCCTGCTTCACACCTCCCCTACTCAAACTCAGACTCTCTCCTGCTTCACACACACCACTCAGACTTTCTCCTGCCTTCCACACTCCCTACTCAAACTCAGACTCTCTCCTGCTTCACACTCACTACTCAAACTCAGACTCTCTCTCCTGCTTCACACTCCCTACTCAAACTCAGACTCTCTCCTGCTTCACACTCCCCTACTCAAACTCAGACTCTCCTGCTTCACACTCACTACTCAAACTCAGACTCTCTCCTGCTTCACACTCACTACTCAAACTCAGACTCTCTCCCTGCTTCACACTCACTACTCAAGACTCAGACTCTCTCCTGCTTCACACTCACCACTCATACTCTCTCCTGCTTCACACTCCCCTACTCAAACTCAGACTCTCTCCTGCTTTACACTCCCTACTCAAACTCAGACTCTCTCCTGCTTCACACTCACTACTCAAACTCAGACTCTCTCCTGCTTCACACTCACTACTCAAACTCAGACTCTCTCCTGCTTCACACTCCCTACTCAAACTCAGACTCTCTCCTGCTTCACACTTCCTACTCAAACTCAGACTCTCTCCTGCTTCACACTCCCTACTCAAACTCAGACTCTCTCCTGCTTTACACTCACTACTCAAACTCAGACTCTCTCCTGCTTCACACTCACCACTCATACTCTCTCCTGCTTCACACTCCCTACTCAAACTCAGACTCTCTCCTGCTTTACACTCCCTACTCAAACTCAGACTCTCTCCTGCTTCACACTCCCTACTCAAACTCAGACTCTCTCCTGCTTCACACTCACTACTCAAACTCAGACTCTCTCCTGCTTCACACTCCCTACTCAAACTCAGACTCTCTCCTGCTTCACACTTCCTACTCAAACTCAGACTCTCTCCTGCTTCACACTCCCTACTCAAACTCAGACTCTCTCCTGCTTTACACTCACTACTCAAACTCAGACTCTCTCCTGCTTTACACTCACTACTCAAACTCAGACTCTCTCCTGCTTCACACTCACTACTCAGACTCAGACTCTCTCCTGCTTCACACTCCCTACTCAGACTCAGACTCTCTCCTGCTTCACACTCCCTACCTCAATATCAGACTCTCTCCTGCTTCACACTCCCTACTCAAACTCAGACTCTCTCCTGCTTCACACTCCCTATTCAAACTCAGACTCTCTCCTGCTTCACACTCCCTACTCAAACTCAGACTCTCTCCTGCTTCACACTCACCACTCAGACTCTCTCCTGCTTCACACTCCCTACTCAAACTCAGACTCTCCTCCTTTACACTCACAACTCAAACTCAGACTCTCTCCTGCTTCACACTCCCTACTCAAACTCAGACTCTCTCCTGCTTTACACTCACTACTCAAACTCAGACTCTCTCCCTGCTTCAGACTCCCTACTCAAGCTCAGACTCTCTCCTGCTTTACACTCACTACTCAAACTCAGACTCTCTCCTGCTTCACACTCACCACTCAGACTCTCTCCTGCTTCAAACTCCCTACTCAAACTCAGACTCTCTCCTGCTTTACACTCCCTACTCAAACTCAGACTCTCTCCTGCTTCACACTCCCTACTCAAACTCAGACTCTCTCCTGCTTTACACTCACTACTCAAACTCAGACTCTCTCCTGCTTCACACTCCCTACTCAAACTCAGACTCTCTCCTGCTTCACACTTCCTACTCAAACTCAGACTCTCTCCTTGCTTCACACTCCCTACTCAAACTCAGACTCTCTCCTGCTTCACACTCCCTACTCAGACTCAGACTCTCTCCTGCTTCACACTCCCTACTCAAACTCAGACTCTCTCCTGCTTCACACTCCCTACTCAAACTCAGACTCTCTCCTGCTTTACACTCACTACTCAAACTCAGGACTCTCTCCTGCTTTACACTCCACTACTCAAACTCAGACTCTCTCCTGCTTCACATCCCTACTCAAAACTCAGACTCTCTCCTGCTTTACACTCACTACTTCAAACTCAGACTCTCTCCTGCTTCACACTCACTACTCAGACTCAGACTCTCTCCTGCTTCACACTCCTACTCAAACTCAGACTCTCTCCTGCTTCACACTCACTACTCAGACTCTCTCCTGCTTCACACTCACCACTCAGACTCTCTCCTGCTTCACACTCCCTACTCAAAGTCAGACTCTCTCCTGCTTCACACTCACTACTCAAACTCAGGACTCTCTCCTGCTTCACACTCACTACTCAAACTCAGAACTCTCTCCTGCTTCACACTCCCTACTCAAACTCAGACTCTCTCCTGCTTCACACACACCCACTCAGACTTTCTCCTGCTTCACACTCCCTACTCAAACTCAGACTCTCTCTCTGCTTCACACTCACTACTCAAACTCAGACTCTCTCCTGCTTCACACTCCCTACTCAAACTCAGACTCTCTCCTGCTTCACACTCCCTACTCAAACTCAGACTCTCCTGCTTCACACTCACTACTCAAACTCAGACTCTCTCCTGCTTCACACTCACTACATAAACTCAGACTCTCTCCTGCTTCACACTCCCTACTCAAACTCAGACTCTCTCCTGCTTCACACTCCCTACTCAAACTCAGACTCTCTCCTGCTTTACACTCACTATTCAAACTCAGACTCTCTCCTGCTTCACACTCACTACTCAAACTCAGACCCTCTCCTGCTTCACACTCCCTACTCAAAGTCAGACTCTCTCCTGCTTCAAAACTCCCTACTCAAACTCAGACTCTCTCCTGCTTTACACTCACTACTCAAAGTCAGACTCTCTCCTGCTTCACACTCCCCTACTCAAACTCAGACTCTCTCCTGCTTCACACTCACTACTCAGACTCAGACTCTCTCCTGCTTCACACTCCCTACTCAGACTCAGACTCTCTCCTGCTTCACACTCCCTACTCAATATCAGACTCTCTCCTGCTTCACACTCCCCTACTCAAACTCAGACTCTCTCCTGCTTCACACTCCCTACTCAAACTCAGACTCTCTCCTGCTTCACACTCCCTACTCAAACTCAGACTCTCTCCTGCTTCACACTCACCACTCAGACTCTCTCCTGCTTCACACTCCCTACTCAAACTCAGACTCTCCTCCTTTACACTCACAACTCAAACTCAGACTCTCTCCTGCTTCACACTCCCTACTCAAACTCAGACTCTCTCCTGCTTTACACTCACTACTCAAACTCAGACTCTCTCCTGCTTCACACTCCCTACTCAAGCTCAGACTCTCTCCTGCTTTACACTCACTACTCAAACTCAGACTCTCTCCTGCTTCACACTCACCACTCAGACTCTCTCCTGCTTCAAACTCCCTACTCAAACTCAGACTCTCTCCTGCTTTACACTCACTACTCAAACTCAGACTCTCTCCTGCTTCACACTCCCTACTCAAACTCAGACTCTCTCCTGCTTTACACTCACTACTCAAACTCAGACTCTCTCCTGCTTCACACTCCCTACTCAAGCTCAGACTCTCTCCTGCTTTACACTCACTACTCAAACTCAGACTCTCTCCTGCTTCACACTCACCACTCAGACTCTCTCCTGCTTCAAACTCCCTACTCAAACTCAGACTACTCCTCCCTGCTTTACACTCACTACTCAAACTCAGACTCTCTCCTGCTTCACACTCCCTACTCAAACTCAGACTCTCTCCCTGCTTTACACTCCACTACTCAAACTCAGACTCTCCCTCCTGCTTCACACTCCCTACTCAAACTCAGACTCTCTCCTGCTTCACACTCCCCTACTCAAACTCAGACTCTCTCCTGCCTTTACACTCACTACTCAAACTCAGACTCTCTCCTGCTTCACACTCCCCTACTCAAACTCAGACTCTCCTCCTTTACACTCACAACTCAAACTCAGACTCTCTCCTGCTTCCACACTCCCTACTCAAACTCAGACTCTCTCCTGCTTCACACTCACTACTCAAACTCAGACTCTCTCCTGCTTTACACTCACTACTCAAACTCAGGACTCTCTCCTGCTTCACCACTCCCTACTCAAACTCAGACTCTCTCCTGCTTTACACTCACTACTCAAACTCAGAATCTCTCCTGCTTCACACTCACCACTCAGACTCTCTCCTGCTTCAAACTCCCTACTCAAACTCAGACTCTCTCCTGCTTTACACTCACTACTCAAACTCAGACTCTCTCCTGCTTCACACTCCCTACTCAAACTCAGACTCTCTCCTGCTTTACACTCACTACTCAAACTCAGACTCTCTCCTGCTTCACACTCACTACTCAAACTCAGACTCTCTCCTGCTTCACACTTACTACTCAGACTCAGACTCTCTCCTGCTTCACACTCCCTACTCAAACTCAGACTCTCTCCTGCTTCACACTCACTACTCAGACTCAGACTCTCTCCTGCTTCACACTCACTACTCAAACTCAGACTCTCTCCTGCTTCACACTCACTACTCAGACTCAGACTCTCTCCTGCTTCACACTCACCACTCATACTCTCTCCTGCTTCACACCTCCCTACTCAAACTCAGACTCTCTCCTGCTTTACACTCCCTACTCAAACTCAGACTCTCTCCTGCTATCACACTCACTACTCAAACTCAGACTCTCTCCTGCTTCACACCTCACTACTCAAAACTCCAGGACTCTCTCCTGCTTCACACTCCCTACTCAAACTCAGACTCTCTCCTGCTTCACAACTCCTACTCAAACTCAGACTCTCTCCTTGCTTCACACTCCCTACTCAAACTCAGACTCTCTCCTGCTTCACACTCCCTACTCAGACTCAGACTCTCTCCTGCTTTCACACTCCCTACTCAAACTCAGACTCTCTCCTGCTTCACACTCACTACTCAAACTCAGACTCTCTCCTGCCTCTTACACTCACTACTCCAAACTCAGACTCTCTCCTGCTTCACACTCCCTACTCAAACCTCCAGACTCTCTCTCCTGCTTTACACTCACTACTTCAAACTCAGAACTCTCTCCTGCTTCACACTCCCTACTCAAACTCAGACTCTCTCCTGCATTTACACTCACTACTCAAACTCCAGACTCTCTCCTGCTTCACACTCACCTACTCAAACTCAGACTCTCTCCCTGCTTCACACTCCACTACTCAAAACTCAGACCTCTCTCCCTGCTTCACACTCTCACCACTCAGACTCTCCTCCTGCTTCACACTCCCTACTTCAAACTCAGACTCTCTCCTGCTTCCACACTCCCTACTCAAACTCAGACTCTCTCCTGCTTTACACCTCACTACTCAAACTCAGACTCTCTCCTGCTTTTACACTCACCCTACTCAAACTCAGACACTCTCTCCTGCTTCACACTCACTACTCAGACTCAGACTCTCTCCATGCTTCACACTCCCTACTCAGACTCAGACTCTCTCCTGCTTCACACTCCCTACTCAATATCAGGGACTCTCCTCCTGCTTCACACTCCCCTACCTCAAACTCAGACTCTCTCCTGCTTCAACACTCCCTACTCAAACTCAGACTCTCTCCTGCTTCACACCTCCCTACTCAAACTCAGACTCTCTCCTGCTTCACACTCACCACTCAGACTCTCTCCTGCTTCACACTCCCTACTCAAACTCAGACTCTCCTCCCTTTACTCACTCACTACTTAAACTCAGACCTGCTCTCCTGCTTCACACTCACTACTCAGACTCAGACTCTCTCCTGCTTCACACTCACTACTCAAACTCAGACTCTCTCCTGCTTCACACCCTCCCTACTCAAACTCAGACTCTCTCCTGCTTCACACTCCACCACTCAGACTCTCTCCCTGCTTCACACTCCCCTACTCAAACTCAGACTCTCTCCCTGCTTCACACTCCCCTACTCAAAACTCAGACTCTCTCCTGCTTCAACACTCCCTACTCAAACTCAGACTCTCTCCTGCTTCACACTCCCTACTCAAACTCAGACTCTCTCCTGCTTCACACTCCCTACTCAAACTCAGACTCTCTCCTGCTTCACACTTACTACTCAAACTCAGACTCTCTCCTGCTTTACACTCACTACTCAAACTCAGACTCTCTCCTGCTTTACACTCACTACTCAAACTCAGACTCTCTCCTGCTTCACACTCACTACTCAGACTCTCTCCTGCTTTCACACTCCTACTCAAACTCAGACTCTCTCCTGCTTCACACTCACTACTCAGACTCAGACTTACTCAAACTCAGACTCTCTCCTGCTTCACACTCACTACTCAGACTCTCTCCTGCTTCACACTCACTACTCAGACTCTCTCCAGCTTCACACTCACTACTCAAACTCAAACAGGTAAACTGTAACACTACCTTCACCTACTTGTGTACAGGTAAACTGTAACACTACCTTCACCTACCTGTGTACAGGTAAACTGTAACACTACCTTCACCTACCTGTGTACAGGTAAACTGTAACACTACCTTCACCTACCTGTGTACAGGTACACTGTAACACTACCTTCACCTACCTGTGTACAGGTAAACTGTAACACTACCTTCTCCTACCTGTGTACAGGTAAACTGTAACACTACCTTTACCTACCTGTGTACAGGTAAACTGTAACACTACCTTCACCTACCTGTGTACAGGTAAACTGTAACACCACCTCACCTACCTGTGTACAGGTAAACTGTAACACTACCTTTACCTACCTGTGTACAGGTAAACTGTAACACTACCTTTACCTACCTGTGTACAGGTAAACTGTAACACTACCTTCACCTACCTGTGTACAGGTAAACTGTAACACTACCTTCACCTACCTTTGTACAGGTAAACTAACACTACCTTTACCTACCTGTGTACAGGTAAACTATAACACTACATTCACCTACCTGTGTACAGGTACTCTGAGTAGAGTATCTGGTCAATGCTATAAATAGGCCTTTCTCGAGCTCGGTACTAACAACCTGAGTTCTCTCGCCCTCTGACTCCTGTCTGTGAAAGTGAGGCTGTAGATAGACTCAGGTAAAGGGGTTCAGGTGTGTCAGGTTCCCCGCTGTGGTTCCGAGCAACGCTAATAATGCACCCGGCCTTCATTTATGTTTACTTCACTTAATAATATCCAGAAATGCTCAGGCCTTATTTTAGTGTGTAAAGAGGTACTAAGACAGGGATGTCCAGTATCCCAGTTTTAATTGGTTCTCTGGTCAATGTGCTGTAATGGTTCACTTGACGGTGGCTGCTGTAAGGGCTGCCAGACAGTGTGTTAGTGAACTTAGCTGAACTGTGAGAGCTTTTTGAGTACACACGCAAATGACTTCACTGAATGACATTTAGTCATAACTGCCGTGCAGAATAAAAACCTGTGCCGAGCTGGTACCTGAGAGGGAGATGGAAATCATAATACTTACTTATTGACAGCCATAGCAAATGGGTGTCATATATCAAGAGATGTTAATAAATGATATACTATACAGTACGTCAGTGATCCTGCAAGGGGACATTTGTTATTTTGCTGCTTAACTATGTCCAACACCGTGTCGCTAGCAAAGCAGCACTCTCTGGGGGGTGCCAAGTTCTAAAGGGCAAAAGCAGGAAACCCTTAATTCAAGTCTTTTTCTAGCCTGCCTTCATCCACTTCATCTCGCCCATCAGATGTGCATCACACCTACACTTCGCCTACCTTCACACGCATATGAACTTGACTGACGTTCCATTCTTTAATCCATAGGGTTTAATATGATGTCAGCCCAACCTCTGCAGCTAGAACAGCTTCAACTCTTCTTCTTCCACACGGAAAATGTGGGAATGTTGGACCGTTCTTCCAGAAGACCATTAGTGAGGTCAGACACTGATGTTGGATGAGAAGGTCTGGCTCGTAGTCTCAGCTCTAAATCATACCAAAGGTGTTCTATCAGGTTGAGGTCAGGACTCTGTGCAGGCCAGTTAAGTTTCAACACACCAAACTCCTCCTCCATGTCTTAATGGAGCTGCTCGGTGCACTGGTGGGCAGTCATGTTGGAACAGGAAGGGGCCGTCCCCAAACTGTCCCCACAAAATTGGGGGCATAAAATTGTCCAGAATCTCTTCTGAAGCATTAAGAGCTTTTTTCACTGGAACCTAGGGGCTGACCCCAACTCCTGAAAAACACCCCCCACCATAATCCCCCCTCCACCAAACTTTACACTCGACACAGTGCTGTCAGAAAAGTACTGTTCTCCTGGCAACCGCCAAATCCAGACTCGTCCATCGGATTGCCAGACGGCATGCTTCACACCACTGCATCCGACGCTCTGCATTGTTCTTGTTCTTGATGTAAGGCTTGGATGCAGCTGCTCGGTCATGGAGACCCATTCCATGAAGCTCTCTACGCTCTGTTCTTGAGCTGATCTGAAGACCACATGAAGTTTGGAGGTCTGTAGTGATGGACTCTGTAGAAAGTTGGTGACCTCTGTGCACTATGCTCCTCAGTATCCGCTGACCCGCTCTGTCATTGTACGTGTTCTACCACTTGGTGTCTGAGTTGCTGTCATTCTCAATCACTTCCACTTTGTTAGAACACCACTGACAGTCCACTGTGGAATATTTAGTAGTGAGGAAACTTCACCACTGGACTTGTTGCACAGGTGGTGTCCTATAACGGTACCACGCTGGAGTTCACTGAGCTCCTGAGAGACCCCCATTGTATCACTAATGTGTGTAGAAGCAGTCTGCATGACTAGGTGCTGGTTTTATACACCTGTGGCCATGAAACTAATTGGAACACCTGAATTCAATAATTTGAATAGGTGAGTGAATACTTTTGGCAATACAGTCTGTGTTACACAAGTGTCTGCTCACAGCAGAAATTATAGCACGGTTTGAAAGAGGAAAAGTGCCAGATTGCAATTTTCCTGACGAGTTCTGCTGGTCCCAGTAAATGCCTGGATTGCTATTCTTACATTTCTAGCTGGCTCAAACCCTCACCCCTCCAAGAGGTCATCCAAGGGCTTGAACCTTCACCCCTCCAAGGGCTTATCTAGGGGCTTGAAGCCTCACTCCGTCAAAAGATCATCTAAGGGCTTGAACCCTCACCTTTCCAAGGGCTCATCTAGGGGCTTGA
Source organism: Megaleporinus macrocephalus (assembly GCA_021613375.1). Classification (NCBI taxonomy): domain Eukaryota; kingdom Metazoa; phylum Chordata; class Actinopteri; order Characiformes; family Anostomidae; genus Megaleporinus; species Megaleporinus macrocephalus. The sequence goes on along the minus strand of CM038705.1, from coordinate 51,778,777 downwards.
ATCCTCACCTTTCAAAGAGGTCATCTAAGGGCAAAAACACTTTTTTTGAAGTATACATATCTATTTAGAGTATATCTCACTATTTATCACACACACTCTTTCTATATTTCCCACTGCACTGACATGTTGTTATTTATTTGTCATGTTAGTTGTATGTCTTGTGTTTTTATATATCTGCACATTGGAGTTTGGAGAAACGCAATCTCGTTCAGCTGTACACTCAGTTGTAAAGTCTGAATGACAATAAAGTTCACTTTGACTTTGACTTTGACCTTCACCCCTCCAAGGGCTTATCTAGGGGCTTGAAGCCTCACTCCGTCAAAAAGTCATCTAAGGGCTTTAACCCTCACCTTTCCAAGGGCTCATCTAAGGGCTTGAACCTTTACTTTGAAAGGTCATCTAAGGGCTTGAACCCTCACCCTTCCAAGGGTTCATCCAAGGGCTTGAACCTTCATTACTTTAAGAGGTCATCTAAGGGCTCGAACCCTCACCTCTCCAAGGGATCATCTGAGGCCTTGAAGCCTCACCCCTCCCACTGATCATCTAAGGGCTCGATCCCCCACCATTCCAAGGTGCCATCTGAGGGCTCAAACTCTCTCCTCGCCAAGGTGTCATCTAAGGGCTTAAACCCATACACCTTAGAAGACCGAGGGGGCTTAAAATCAGGGCTTCTTAAAAACACTATCCAAATAGGTGAGCAGGGAACATTCATGTTCCCTGAGAAATGACTAATTCAATAAATACTGCTTGAGTGGTAAAGAGTGATGGGCCCTCAGGTATTTTGATTTGGCCAATCTGGTTCCATTAGACAATAGGCTTGGATACTCCCCTACCATGATGAGTTCAGAGTGTAAACATAACCACACCCATCCCTGATATACTCCTCCTGTCTGTCGCACTCGTAGAGAAACTGTGGACTGTTTAAAAATCTAGTGATTCACATGGTCTCACCTTTCTAAATGCACTGAGTCATGTAGAGTCACCTTTATAAACGTGATGACTCACTGTCGGGGGTCTTTCAGGGGTGGTTACCATAGAGATGCTGTCTAACTGTCCAGGCCAGATGAAGCATTGGCTATGTGTGTTTATGTTTTGCAGCTTCAGGCTTTTGTTTTCTACAGTGTCCATTATTTAATGTAGTATTTCATTGGAGAAATGGGTGTAGAAAGCAAAAAATAAAAAAGAAAGAAGGGAGAGAGGGGAAAGAAAAGAGAAGACTGCCCCGGGGTCTCTGACCAGCTCTAATAATGTAGTATTGGATTTCACCCCAGAGGAAAGAACACAGAGGGTAAATTTGTATATACTGAGTTGCTACTATCTACTTCTTTCACAATAAGATATTTATGTTACTTTGTATTGTATGTATGATTATTTACAATCTGTTCTAATCAGATCTGCTGTTCATACTGATGAACACACACTTACTGATCAGATAAAGACTATCAGCTCAGGGGCCTCAGACTTTTGCACTGTGGTGTATGTGGCATTCACATAATATGATGCTGCCACCACCATGCTTTACAGTTAGTAAGTGTATGATTATAAATCTGATCTATATTTTAATATAATGCATCTATTATATCTATTACGGTCCTTATTTATTCAACATAATGTGCTATGCTTATGGTATGTATACTTTGAATTACAGTAAATTGTGTTGTGGTATAATCAACAGCATAAAAAGAAAATAAATCAGTTCATGGTGGAGTGATACATGCAGGGTGCCGTGAGGCAAAATAGTCCCCCAAAATCTATTTATATTATGTGCGTGTTTATTTCCAGATTTTTCACTATTTTCTCATCAACAATCCATATAAACACTCAGAACCTGTGTATGTTGGGTTTTTAGATGTTGGTATGCTGGTCGACCCACACCAAACCAGCATACACCAGCTGTGTTGTTTTGTTCACAGTGGAGGTGAATGGAACCAGACGTCCACCTCTAAAAGCTCCTCACAGAAAGTTCTTACAGTAGATGTTATAAATACACTGTCTGATTCTGAGACGCTGTTTATGATAGTTTAGAGAAGATCTCAGTCTTAAACTCCATTCATGGTGGAGGGATACATGCAGGACGCTGTGAGGTTCAAATAGTCCCCAAAGAAAACCTAGTATTTTCAGATCTTCCACATTTTACCATCAACATCCAGATAAACTCAGAAGACACGTGTCCTGAGGTGTTGGCCAGATTACATCCGATGGTCAGCTCTTGTGTCCTGACTGTACGCTCTAGTTGGACTTAGAGTAAATAAAATGTGTACATATGTGTTGCAGACTTGGTCTACACACCCACTGTAGTGTCTACAATCAACCATCTCACACCAAGCCACTTTGTTTGCAACTCGGTCTTTTACATTTCCTGTGGAGGTTGGACCTGGAGCTCTGAACATATTTGGGCAGTAGTATCGAACCCTCACCCCTCCAAGAGAGGGGTCCTGTTGACTGGGAGAGGTGGAGGAGCCAGTTCATCTGAAGGTAATAAGCAAATATAGTTATTGTTTACTTGTTGTTGTTGTTATTATTCAGAAATTATATAAAGAAACTGAAACACTGTGAGTGAGGTGTTTTACAGGCCTTGTCATTTTGTATATATATATAGTTTTCTGTTTGGAGGAGCTGTATAGAGGCTCTTCTCTGGGGGGGAGGTTTGTGGGTTTGTGTGAGGACCTGCTGAAGAGCTTGATTAAAGGTATTTATCACTGAGCTGTGTTTTCCAGAAGTTCTGGGGGATTAATTGTCTGCTCGTTTCCGTCATTTCTTTTATCTTACACACCTGATTCAACTCATTAGCTACTTAATGAGGAGGCGGCATCAGATCCATTAGCTCAGGAGACCGCTGAGAACTGGACCTGGAACTGATGAGCGAGTATTAAACACAGAATTACTGAGTGATTATAGGAGTGAGTTACTCTGAACAGAGCGTTTATAATTACTATCTACTTCAGACTGACTGTGTTCTATATGATTCTTTTGGAAAGTTTTTTCATATTTACACATGTAAGTCAGTAAAACCAGAAATGTTTATGAGTAATTTAGTCTCATTTATTGTAATCTAGTTACTTCAATCTGAATATTATTTTAATTAAAGTTCATTCCAGGCATTAATTTTATTATAATTTGATTCTGAATATTAATTTAATCAAAATCTCATTTTAAATGTTAATTTACTAGAACTTATTTCTGAATATTAATTTATTAGAACTTTATTCTGAATATTAATTTATTAGAACTTTATTCTGCATATTCATTTATTAGAACTTTATTCTGAATATTAATTTATTAGAAATTAATTCTTATTATTAATTTATTAGAACTTTATTCTGCATATTCATTTATAAGAACTTTATTCTGCATATTAATTTATTAGAACTTTATTCTGAATATTAATTTATTAGAACTTTATTCTGCATATTCATTTATTAGAACTTTATTCTGAATATTAATTTATTAGAAATTTATTCTGATTATTAATTTATTAGAACTTTATTCTGCATATTCATCAATTAGAACTTTATTCTGAATATTAATTTATTAGAACTTATTTCTGAATATTAATTTATTAGAACTTTATTCTGAATATTAATTTATTAGAACTTTATTCTGTATATTCATTTATTAGAACTTAGTTCTGCATATTAATTGTATTATAACTTCTTTCTGAATATAAATCTTATTATAACTTCATTTTGAATATTAATTTCATTAGAACTTCATTTTGTATATTAATTTCATTAGAACTTCATTTTGTATATTAATTTCATTAGAACTTCTTTTTGTATATTAATTTATTAGAACTTTATTCTGAGTATTAATTTATTAGAACTTTATTCATGTAGTGTGTAGTGTGTTGTGTGCTGTGTAGTGTATTCTCTGCTCTATGTGTACTTTTAAATGTTACTAAAATAAAAGTCCCAGACTGTAGATAAGAGCAGTGGTCAGTAATCAGTGGGCAGTGAGTAACTCTTTACAGTTACAGTTACGGTCAAACAGCTAAACAGTAAAATACACTGACCGGCCACTTTATTAGGTACACCTCCTCATACCCACTCTCACTGTCCAGCTATATCAGCTCCACTGACCACACAGGAGCAGTTCTACACTAATACCAACAGCCGGCTGAACGGAGTGGGGGGATGGGGGAGTTTGGGGGGGGTGGGGGGGTTTGGGGGGCGGGACGTGTTGCCAGACAGGTGTAAATGCAGCGTAAGACTGAGCATCCGTCAGTGTCCTCTGTGCGGGGACACAGCTGGCCAGTGTGTGTGCTGACTGTCAGTGTGTTTGTGTATGTTTGTGCTTATGTGTGTATATGTGTGTTTGTGTGTGTGTGTGTGTGTGTGTGTGTGCATATCTGTGTGTGTGTGTATCTGTATGTGAGAGTAACTTTGTGTGTGTGTGTGTGTGTGTGTGTGTGTGTGTGTGTGTGTGTGTGTGTGTGTGTGTGAGTATCTGTGTGTGTGTGTGTGTGTGTGTGTGTGTGTTTGTGTGAGTATCTGTGTGTGTGTGTGTGTGTGTGAGCCAGACTAGACTGTAATCACGACAACAGATAGATGTTTGTGTGCGTGTGTGTGTTTCTGTGTGTGTGTGTGTTTGTGTGAGTATCAGTGTGTGTGTGTGAGTGTGTGAGTATCTGTGTGTGTGTGTATGTGTGCGTATGTGTGTGTGTGTATCTGTGTGTGTGTGTGTGTGTGTGTGTGTGTGTGTATGTGTGTGTGTATGTGTGTGTGTGTGTGTGTGTGTATGTGTGTAAAGTTGGAGCCCATGTACACAAATATTACTAGAACAAACATTTGACTGTATTTAAATGTAAAAATGAGAATGTATATTTTTATAAGAGCTATAAAACCCCCAAACTTGTTTATCAGAACAAGATGTATGATCTAGATATTTATTTTGTTTTATATATTTCTTGTTTTTGACATCACTTTGTGAAATCAGCAAAACTATCAGCATTGTTAATAAAATTTCTTAAAGTAAAAATATTCTTATAATTCTTAATAAAGTTTTACACATACTCTCCGTATTTAAGATGATGTGCTTCTATTTATTAGAGTGTTATTAATTGTGTAGAATATGATTATAAACTGCTTGTTAATAGTTTAGTAATCAGTGCAAAGCAGATGTTAAAATAAAGTGTTCCCTTTATTAACTTCATTCTGAATATTAAATTTATTAGAACTTCATTCTGGATATTAATTAATCAGAAATGAATTCTGGATATTTTTATGAGAGCCTAATTTGTTAGAACTTAATTCTGTATATTAATTTTATTAGAACCTCATTCTGAATATAAATTTTATTAGAACTTTATTCTGAATATTAATTTATCAGAAATAAATTCTGGATATTTTTATGAGAACCTAATTTGTTAGAACTTCATTCTGAATATTAATTTTATTAGAACCTAATTCTGTATATTAATTTTATTAAAACTTCATTGTGAATATTCATTTTATTAGAACGTCATTCTGTACATTAATTTTATTAGAACTTCATTCTGGATATTAATTTTATTAGAACTTCATTCTGGATGTTAATTTCATTAGAACTTCATTCTGAATATAAATTTTATTAGAATTTCATTCTGAATATACATTTTATTAGAACTTCATTGTGTATATTAATTTTATTAGAACGTCGTCCTGGATATTAATTTTATTAGAACTTAATTCTGGATATTCATTTTATTAAAACTTCATTCTGAATATTAATTTTATTAGAACTCATTTTATTAGAAGGTCATTCTAAATGTTACATTTATTAGAATTTCATTCTGTATATTAAATTAATTAGAACTTTATTCTGAATGTTAATTTTTATCAGAACTTTTTGTTCCCCAAAGGTTTTGTGCTGAAGGTACTTACTGCGTGTTTAAATACTGAGACCTGAAATTCAGACTAGGATCATAAACTCAGACTAGGAAGTTTATGATGAAACTCTCCTGAAGTTGGAATTCCTGGTGGGAATCTGAAGTATGCTGTGTATGTGAAGCTCAGCTAAGCGCTGCTGTTCTTCTGGAACGTGGTGTGGAGGTTCTCTGTGGAAGATGTTTGTAACTGTGAGTCTGATGTGATGTGGATGGAGTGATTTATACTGAACAGGTGGAGAGAAGTGAACCTACAGCAGCATAGAAATAAAAGCCAGGACGTCTGATGAGAAGATCAAGGACAAGCGTGTAAACCGTGAACAGAAGAGGGCCGAGAACAGATCCCTGGGGAACACCTTCAGCAAGCCAAGCAAACCAGGACAGAGCTGTGCCAGTAGTGCCGGCAGCGGGAACACAGGGAGGGAGGAGTCATCGGGGAAGGAGGAGTCACCAGAGAAGGAGGAGTCTGAGAGATGAATGGATGTAATAATTATACTTTAATTGAATAATTCAACAGTTCTGCATGATTGATGTACAGTAGGAGCCCAGTCCATGTGCAGGTGCGTGCTGTCCACTCCAGCGTTCCTGGGCTGTGGAAGACAGATGTCCGCGTGATTCCGGTCCGTGACGAAATCAGAACCTCCCGGTTTGGTTTGGGTGAACCTCCTCTCTCTCGCGGGTATAAAACGAGCCGGCTGATCGTGTGGAGCGGAGATCGGCTCTGTAGTAAAACTTCTGTGTATAAAAATATATGTGTGGATGTTTACACATTTCTTTATTTGGTAACATATGGATTTGGATCTGGGAATATATATATATATATATAACTGGGGGGCTCAGAAGCGCCCACTCCATGCTGCCGGTGACAGGTTTCCTTGGAAACTGAAACCGTGGAGCCGGAACGGGACGTGGGCTGCGTGAGCGAGGAGTCCCATTGGATGGGAGATAAACTCGGGCCTTCCCAGAAGGCATTGTGCTTTTGAGATTAGGGCTAGCGTTCGCTTTTAATTATTTGCTTTGTTCTTTGTTTGTTTGTTTGTTGCTTTGAAGGCAAATACATGTGCACACAAAACAGTGCAAACAAAGACTTTGATCAGACCTAGCAATGTCCGACTCCAGAGCCCACGCTTTTGGCTAATCAGAAAGGAAAAGCTTTGAGGTTCCCCCACTGAGGCCCACCTGCCACGCCCGCCTGAGTCCCCTCACTTCCTGGAGTCGGTCAGGGGAACAGCATCAGTCGGTCAGGACCTGTTTACTTCTTTAGCTTGAGCATCGGAGCTATGAGGCTAATGTAGCTAACGCATACTGGAAGCCAGGGCTGCCAACTCTTCCCCAGTTCAGTCCAGTCACCCCCCGTTTAGTCCGATCTCCCACAATTCAGTCTGATCTCCTGCAATTCAGTCCGATCTTCTGCAGTTTAGTCTGATCTCTCACAATTCTGTCTGATCTCCTGCAGTTTAGTCTGATCTCTCGCAATTCAGTCTGATCCCACCCCCACAATTCAGTCCAATCTCCCCCCAGCAATTCAGTCAGATGTCCTGCAATTCAGTTCGATGTCCTGTAATTCAGTCCGATCTACTTCCTGCAATTCAGTCCGATCTCCCCCTGCAATTCAGTAGGATGTCCCACAATTTAGCCTCATCTCCCGCAATTCATTCTGAGCTTCCACAATTTAGTCTGATCTCTGACAATTCAGTCCGATCTCCCGCAATTTATTCTGATCTCCAGCAATTCAGTTAGATCTCCCACAATTAAGTCCAATCTACTGCAATTCAGTCTGATCTCCAGAAATTCAGTCTGATCTACCCTCTGCAATTCAATCCAATTCCCCCCCTGCAAATCAGTAGGATGTCCCGCAATTTAGCCTCATCTCTCGCAATTCATTCTGAGCTCCTGCAATTTAGTCTGATCTCTCGCAATTCAGTCTGATCTACTGCAATTCAGTCTGATCTCCAGAAATTCAATCTGATCTCCCTCAAAACTTATATTTTCTTATATATTCTATCCAAGTACAATAAGCTCCAAGTATCCCGACATATACAGTGAGCAGGTTGCTGATTGGATGATAGCAGGTGGTGTGTATAGCTGATTGGTTGTGAACAGAGAGAGGCTCCGCCCACTGTACGTCACTGAAATGGAGACTTGTGCTGTCCAAAGAAAAACATGCACCTCCCTCTGCATCATTTGAAGGCAGCGTATGTCGTTTACACTGAGTGAGAATTTCAGGATGAATGGACGAATAGAAATGAGCTTAGAAAACGTTCTGGTTCCACTGACTCACAGTGACAGTACAGACTGATTTTATTCTCTCCTGTAAAGTTGCTATTTTAACGGTACTTGTTTTTCTTTGCGCAGAAAACGACTTGCTGGGAGATGATCTGGGAGATGATGTGGGAGATGATGTGGGAGATGATGTGGGAGATAATCTGGGAGATGATGTGGGAGATGATGTGGGAGATGATCTGGGAGATGATCTGGGAGATGATGTGGGAGATGATCTGGGAGATGATCTGGGAGATGATCTGGGAGATGATGTGGGAGATGATGTGGGAGATAATCTGGGAGATGATCTGGGAGATGATGTGGGAGATGATCTGGGAGATGATGTGGGAGATGATGTGGGAGATAATCTGGGAGATGATGTGGGAGATGATCTGGGAGATGATCTGGGAGATGATCTGGGAGATGATGTGGGAGATGATCTGGGAGATGATCTGGGAGATGATCTGGGAGATGATGTGGGAGATGATCTGGGAGATGATGTGGGAGATGATCTGGGAGATGATGTGGGAGATGATCTGGGAGATGATCTGGGAGATGATCTGGGAGATGATGTGGGAGATGATCTGGGAGATGATCTGGGAGATGATGTGGGAGATAATCTGGGAGATGATCTGGGAGATGATGTGGGAGATGATCTGGGAGATGATCTGGGAGATGATGTGGGAGATGATCTGGGAGATGATGTGGGAGATGATGTGGGAGATAATCTGGGAGATGATGTGGGAGATGATGTGGGAGATGATCTGGGAGATGATCTGGGAGATGATCTGGGAGATGATCTGGGAGATGATGATCATATCATGATCTGAAGACTCGACTCGAAGTTGATTCCTTTCCTGTGATGAACTAACAGTCTGAGTTTTCAGCGCCGCTGTAGCTGGTGGGGTGTTATTATATACGTGTATGTGGACGATGGTGGACAGGATGTCCAGGTCCTCTCCTGCTTCCCAAAACTGTAAGACTTTTTCTAGATGAAACGTTCCTCGTGTGAATTCTGGGATGTTTGTCTGGAGTATTTTTTACAGCAGACACGGTCAGTGTGCCGTACGCTGATCCCTGCGCTGGATGGTTTTGGGAAATCAGATCCAGATCATTGGCCACACCGGTTACACAAGCCTGTGTCACAGAGGGACACGCTAAGAGCCCACTCTGACCAGTTTACTGACCAGCTTGTTTCTGAAACATCCGCTGATGGTTGGCCAATCCTGATCCTACTGGTAGAAATCACTATATATATATATATATCACTGCTGTCCAAAGAAAATTAGAGCGAAGGCCAAAAACATTCTTTACTTTCAATGTAATTCATTGTGAATTTTTTACACAATGTTAGTGTCGTGTTCCAATAATATAGAAAAGTCAAAATTAACAAAAATAAAAAAAAATCTTTGGACAGCAACAATATTTTTAATACACTTCTAAATTAATGTCACGTTATCCAGATAAATTTAGTATTTGTCTGATTGGTCTAGAGTGAGAAATCTGTGTATTCCTAGAATGAGCATCTTCTAGAAACAAGTGTCTTTAAAATAGTAACTTTACAGGAGAGGACAAAAACTGTTTTTTCTTTCAATGTAAGTCAATGGAACCAGAACATTTTCCAAGCTACTTTTGAGCATTTCTATTGGTCAATTCATCGTAAATTCTTAACACAATGTAAACGATAGCTGTTGAAATCGAATGATGCAGAAAATCAAAAGTTGACAAAAATGGAGATGCAAGTCTTTATTTGGACAAGGACGACCTAACAGTACTTATTTTATTTATTATATTTATTCACAATAAAATTGTCATTTTCTATCATTTCCTTAAATATCAGGCGTCCCATGTGACCAGAAGATTATAATGATAAGTGATAAAACTCATTAAAATGAACTAAACAAGCACCGTTTACATCAATCAGTGCCTGAAAAGAGTGCAGTTATTGTGGTTTCACTTCAAGAAGAAATCCATTTGATGAACGGAAGTAAAAATAAATATGTCTTTTAACCCCGTTAGTAATTATTATTGACCAGAGGGTCGTTTAACGTAGAGTTAATATCACAGACGCTGGAGCCACTGCAGTGAGAGAGTGATATTTTGATATATGAGGAACGTTTAAGATACACGAGTTCACGATATTTCTGAGGTTGGATATGTGGGAATCGGCAGGCACTTCATTAACGAGTTCACAGCCAGAGTTTCACTTACTGGGATTCTGCTGCCTTTCCTCTCAGTAAGTTCGCTTTAGTCAATTTATTCTTCTTCTTTTTAGGAATTGAAGTTGTTTTGTTACACCTGGAATACTGTAGCAACAGTCTAGCAACACCCTAGCAAACTACCATAGCAATGCCCTAGCAACCACCTGGAAAACTGTAACAATGCCCTTACAACATCTTAGCAACTACCTGGAACACTGTAGCAATGCCATAGCAACATCTTAGCAACCTTCTGGGAAAGAATAACAATGCTCAAGCAACACCTTAGAAAGCATACCATAGCAATGCCCTAGCAATACCTTAGCAACCACTGGTGATACCATCGCAATGTCCTAAAAACAACCTAGCAACCACCACGATACCGTAGCAATGCCCTTGAAACATTCCAGCAATGCCATAGCAATGCCCTAACAACAGCCTAGCAACCACCTGGAATACCATAGCAATGCCCTAGCAACAGCCTAGCAACCACCTGAAATACAATAGCAATGCCCTAGCAACAGCCTAGCAGCCACTGAGACAGTTGCCACTGTCTTGGATTTACATATAGTAGCACATATATACGCACGCAATGATCTAAAAACATCTCGGCAATGCCTGAGATACCGTAGCAATAGCCAAGCAGCACCATAGCAACCACATGGGATACCATGGCAATGGCCTAGAAACATCTTAGTTACTGCCTAGACCACTACACTGCTTGAGACCACTAGAAACGCTCGAGACCACTACACTGCTCAGGACCACTACACCGCTCGAGACCACTACACCCCTCAAGGCCAGTACACCACTTGAGACCAATACATCGCTCAAGACCACTACACCGCTCAAGACCACTACACCCCTCAAGACCCCTACACCGCTCGAGACCACTACACCACTTGAAACCACTGCACTGCTCGAGACCACTACACCACTCATGGCCGCTACACCACTCGAGGCCACTACACCACTTGAGACCAATACACCGCTCAAGACCAATACACCACTCAAGGCCAGTACACCACTTGAGACCAATACATCGCTCAAGACCCCTACACAGCTCGAGACCACTACACCACCCAAGACTCCTACATCGCTCGACATAACTACACCGCTCGAGACCACTACACCCCTCAAGGCCAGTACACCACTTGAGACCAATACACCGCTCAAGACCAATACACCACTCAAGGCCAGTACACCACTTGAGACCAATACATCGCTCAAGACCCCTACACAGCTCGAGACCACTACACCACCCAAGACTCCTACATCGCTCGACATAACTACACCGCTCGAGACCACTACACCACCCAAGACCCTGTTCCAAACTTGTTTTTAATGAATCAGTCTGAAACACAACCTGCTCAGCAAAGCTTACTGTGATGTCATGTATTATGATAATGACATCATATTGTGGTGTCGAGCAGTTCTAACTGGTGCAGATCAAACCTATTTCTGGTCTTCTTAATAGATCAAAGAATCAAAGATTAACCTGACAGTATATGATGTCATATCCACCTTACTGACATCATACAGGCCTCACTTTCCAATGAAGCCTTACAGACGTTACAGATGGACTACGTTAACATTAAATATTATTAATAATCATTTCATAAATACTAACATCTCAGATTACTCAGCCATTCCTCTTATACGTGAAACAAAGTGCTGATCATGTAAACTTGAGAAACAGGTGATTAAATATTAAACATTTAAAATAAACATTATTTTATGTTCAGAAGCAAAATAAAGCAGCTGAACTAGCTCAACAACTTCTGTTCCTCAAATGTCACAAACAGAAAACTTTTATTTTGATGTGCTTTTATGAAAGAGGACAGCCCTTCCTGGAGCAGTGCTGAGGTCAGTGGTCCTTTTTTCTAAATTAGTAATAAAAGTGAATTTAGCTGATTTGGGTTCAGTCAGGTGGTACAACCTGCTGAGCAAACCCAGGAAATAATACAGTATACAATATACAATAATATTTGTGACCCTAATGCAAAATTAAATAAATCAATAAATACAAAATAAAAAAGAAATATCTTTCCAATATCTGATAGAAGGGATAGACTGTTACCACTACAAAAACCTCCTCAGCACTGAATGTGTTATATCTCTGGGTAGATACTTGTATAAATTAAATTTTAATTTTAGAATTAAAAGTTAAAAAGTTTGAAGTACTTATTCCACTTACATCAAAGCAGTGAATTTGTTTGCTCACATGTGATGATTTTTCACACTGATAACAAAAATAATTCTGAATTCAGCTGCTAATATAAAATCACTGGCTGGGACATCAGTGCAGCTTTTGTTTTTCACATTCTATTAACACTTCTCCTGAAATCGGTGCTCCAACAGTGCCTTTCCCATCTGCGCAGTGGCTCCAGGCTCTGAGACGGGTTTGAATTTTTCTCTTGAGGTCCGTTTAAAATATTAATATTTGTGTGGTATGTATGAAAAGTGGTCAGAATTCACCGTTCCTGTTCATTTTTAACCCCAGTTTATTTTTAAACTGGCTGATTTTTCTTACTGAGCTTCCTGAGGTTCATATATCCACTGCTGTCGCAACAAAACTTTTAATGTAGGTCAATGGAACCAGACGTCTTTCCAAGTCATTTTCTGAACTATCGTCAGTCACAGCGTGTGGACCAGCCGCCTCGTCAGGATCATGTTCAGCTCTTCAGCGGCTCTCAGTCTTAAAACACGTTCACCATAAATCAGATTCACTCGAATAGGAAAGAATACAGGAGCAGCAAGAAAGTTACTTAACGAGCCAGTAAATCAACCATGAATCTACTCAGTTCTTATGCTCCCAGGGCAGTGGTCTCCAGCGGTAATCCTGGAGGTTCCAGAGGTGCTGGAGGTACTTCATTACACTTCTTCTTTTGTGTCTTGGGGCCTTTCAATGGTTCTTTGTCATGCTCTTTGAGAGGTTCTCCATTTGAGTCTTGGTTCATCTTAGTGTTTGTTTCTCAGACTATTGGAGACGTTCTTCTTCAGAGTCTTGGTTCCTCTCAGTGGTTGTTTCTCAGACTATTGGAGAGGTTCTTCTTCAGAGTCTTGGTTCCTCTCAGTAGTTGTTTCTCAGACTATTGGAGAGGTTCTTCTTCAGAGTCTTGGTTCCTCTCAGTGGTTGTTTCTCAGACTGTTGGAGAGGTTCTTCCTCTGAGTCTTGGTTCCTCTCAGTGTTTGTTTTTAAGACTATTGGGGAGGTTCTTCTTCTGAGTCTTGGTTCCTCTCAGTGGTTGTTTTTAAGACTATTGGGGAGGTTCTTCTTCTGAGTCTTGGTTCCTCTCAGTGGTTGTTTTTCAGACTATTGGAGAGGTTCTTCTTCTGTGTCTTGGTTCCTCCGAGTGGTTGTTTTTCAGACTGTTGGAGAGGTTCTTCCTCTGAGTGTTGGTTCCTAAGTGATTCCTCTACCCTTGGGAAGGTTCTTCTTTTCAGCTTTGACTCTCTTAGGGATTCTTCTTCACGCTCTTAGAGAGGTCAATGGAACCAAACATCTTTCCATTTTGGACTATTATTTTCTGTTCTGTTCATCATGACATGTAGATGTGGTGTAAATAGTATCAGGTGCTTTCAAATGATTCAAAAATCTGAAAAATTAGGTTTTGTTCCAACAGCAACAATATGCAAATCAGCCCTGCACTGATTGGCTGCACCTCAAATGAAAAGCGTTTAAGGGCTAAAGCGCTCTATTGTGAGGAGGCGGAGCTAAACAGCTGTAGGTGGGCGATTGTGATTGGGTTGGTTTTTGTGACATCACATTTTTTTCTTGTTTAAAATCTTGTAGTTTGGATCGTACGGGTTGGGAATCTCGGTATTGCGTCCCGAGATATCGACCTGTTAAACGGTTTTGGGTGTTTTTGCCGCGCCGGCTTTTCTGCAGAGCTGAGAGAAGCAAGGTATTCCTTCTTTAAGGTGAGCTGATGTGGAATGACCCAGATCTATCTCCAGCCTGGCTGCTGTGGAGTGATAATAGCGGCGTAGCCGACCTGTTTCGAAGGGAAACGCAGGAGCAGTTTGCTAAAACATCAGCGGGACCCACTTTTAAAGTCTTTCCTTTACGCTATCACGTGACTTCCAACAGTTTTTTTGTAAAGTGCCTTCTTCAGCAGTATTCCCGAATACACAGTCATTCCTCAGTCTTATTATTGCTAATATCTGTTCAGGTCATTATTGCTTTAAATACGAGGCCTGTGTCCTAACGGACCACATAATTACTCTCTAATAAACAAACATACATGCATATACAAATAACACTGTCTGTCTGTCTGTCTGTCTGACGGTCTGTCTGTCTGAACCCTTCATGAACAGAGATGGGCAGATTTGTATAGCAGCATGTAAAAGTTTGAGCACCTCAAGGTTAGCACTGTCAGATAACTTCTATCAAGATCTCAGACCTTAATTAGCTTGTTAGGGCTGTGGTTTGTTCACCGTCCTAGTTAGGAAAGTCCAGGTCATGCATATGTCACAGCTTTATAAACACTCTGACTCCTCAAACCTCCAATCAGCAGCTGCTCAGCATACTGACCATTAAGATCACTGATGTCCATAAAGCAGGAGAAGCGGTAAGAAGAGTGTGTTCAGACAGCCACAACACACCTGTAGCCTAACTGGATGTCATAGGTGTAGGCCAATTTGGCCCTCAGCAGTAGCCTAACAGCAGTCCATAACTGTAGCTTAACTGGGCCCCCAGCAGTAAACTAATTGGGACCCCCAGCGGCAGTCTAACCAGGGCCCACAACTGCACCCCAAATGGGCCCCGAAAACTGACTTAACTGGGACCTACGACAGTAATCCAGCTGGGGCCCAAAGGTGTAGCCCAAGTGGGTCACAATGTTATAACCCAGCTGGGATGCAAAGTTAGAACCCAACTGGGATCCAAACTTATAACACAACTGGGGCCCAAATTTATAACCCAACTGGGGCCCAAATGTATAACCCAACTGGGGCCCAAATGTATAACCCAACTGGGGCTCAAATTATAACCCAAATGGGGCCCAATGGTATAACCCAACTGTTCACCAATCAAAAAGCCCCTACAAGCCCATATAAAACCCATACAACTAAGATAAAACCCATATGGGGCCCACAAGGTCATGCTGGCTCGGGAATGACTGACCATGCATGGAAATGGAAACAAAAAGTAACGTGGCCTAAAAGTTTAAAGAAAAACTTTGTGTTTAACTTTCTGCTATTTTGGGAATCAGGTGGTCTTCTACTCTCTTCTACTCTCTTCTACTCTCTTCTACTCTCTTCACTTTCCACAGTAGCAGAAATTCTGAGCAGGGCTGCTCAAACATTTGCATGTCACTGTATGGGCATGTTTGATTTACAGTGATGTGTGTTATCATTTATTTTTTGTAATCTAAAGTATGAAAACACGTTGGTGGAGATATTTTTGTATTTGTGCAAATACCCAAAATGCAGCGCTGCACTTCAGGCACACTTCAGAGTCCACTCCGTTAATCATCCACTCTCATCGAGTGCCTTGTCACAAAGTAGGAGTACATTTAATCTTGCAGTCAGCCGTGATGTTCCTGTACTTTCTGAACCCTCATCAGTGCTTTTAGCGCTCAGTCACGGCGTGTGGACCGGCAGCCTCGCCGGCCGGGTTCATGTTCAGCTCTACAGTGGCTCCCAGTCTTCAACCGCAGTCCCCATAAACCAGATTCACAAGAAAGGACTTCACCTCTGCTGTTAATTCTGAGTTACTTAACGACCCAGGAAAAGATTGAATCTACTCAGTTAGGGCAGTGGTCTCCGACCGTAATCCTGGAGGTTCCAGAGGTACTGGAGGTACTTTATCACACTCCTGGGGAGGTTCTTCTTCTGAGTCTTGGTGCCTCTCAGTGGTTCTTCCTCTTGCTTTTGTGGAGGTTCTTTCAAGCTTGGTTCCTAAGTGATTCCTCCACCATTGGGAAGGTTCTTACTTTAAGCTTTGACTCCTCTTAGGTGTTCTTTTTCATGCTATCAGAGAGGTTCTCATTTTGCTTCTTGGTTGCTCCTAGACATTCTTTCCTATGCTCTTGGGGAGGTTCTCCTTTTGGGCCTTGGTTCCTCAGTGGCTTTTCTGCTCTTAGGGAGATTCTTCTTTAAAGTATTGAGACTTGGTTCCTTTCAGTGGTTCTTCCTCATACTATTAATGAGTTTCTCTGTTTTGTGACTTTCTTCATGTTCTTGGGGAGGTTCTCATTTTGGGTCTTAGTTCCTTTTAGTGGTTCTTAGGGAGTGTCTTCTTTTGATTCTTTGATCTTCTGAGTTATTTTTCCTTTTAGTCGTATGGAGGTTCTCCTTTTCAGTCTTGCTTTCTCTTTGTGGTTCTTCTTCATGCTCGTAGGGACTCCTGTTAAGTCTTGGTTCCGCTCACTGGATCTACTACTTTCTGACACAGTAATGCTCATTAGATGGCCACACACCCATTTTCAGATCACTGGCTGAAGAAACATCCGTATAAATTACCTCAGTTTGTTTTATTATCCAGTGCTCTGCTAACGTGTAACCATTGGACATCATTGGTACCTCAGTTAGGTTGCATTAGAACATTGCACAGAAGTAGATCAGACAGTTGGTGGGCTGTGCTGCTAGCATCCCACTACCAGCACGCGCTGCTCTATGCTGTACTCAGTGGTGTTGGAGCTCAGTGCTGTACGGAGGTGGCAGGCTCCTCACTTTCCCCTGCATGGCGATAGGAAACTGCCAAAAGCCTACGAAGCAGCCGTGGGCTGAGCTGCTCCGCCAGCGCCGATCGCAGACGTTTGTAAACGGGTTTGCTGAGAATCCTGATTTAGAGCTGTCGAGCTGAGACGAACACCTGCGCTCTGATACGCTACAGCGCGAGGTGGTACATTGTGTTCTCTCCGTATTTGCACACATACAAACATCCACTTCGTAATGAGGCGCATGTATTAATATGAATACTTTACTGTATATTGATCGGTATGAATTCTGCCCATCTCTGCTCACTCGTCTGCTGTGCTGTTCATCAGTCTGTCGCTTTCTGAGCACGCTGGTTTTCTAAAGCAGGTCTGAAAGGAAACGACCGAGCACAGAGGCTGCGCTGAACCCATAACCTACGATCTGCGGCTCCGTTCACTGCATAGTTTTGCAAAAATTGAAAAACAGATGGGTTTAGTTCGGGGTTTGTTCATGCCCTGTTCGAGGTACGCTTAGTCAGAATAGCTTCACGCTTTGTTAGGCAGGCAGTGATTTCTGTGGTCGGCAGCGAGGCTCAGACCCCCGAACCTGCAACTAACTCTCACTGCCTCCTTTACCCTAAAGCTGATAAATGATCAAGTATACTAAGCACACTTTTTATACTAGAACTTTCTTTTAGGACAGAATTTGCAGTTATAAATTACAATACATCACAGTATATGTTACCTCAGTGCTCAGCATATCGCAAAATTATAGTAATATTGTGTCGTCCTAAAATGTGCAATTATGATAAATCTGCTGTTGAAGTACAATTTAAATAGTAGATTTGTAGTTTTATCAAATCCATTATGAATAGAGTCATTTTAACGAGATATTAATGGATCATTTATTTGAATTTATTTTTTTCAATTTGTAATTTTGTTGCATTTAAGATTCTTTATGCTTTTGTTTTGTTTTTTTTACATGTTGTTTTTTATGATTGAATTTTGTTTCTGAACAGTTAAAATAGCAGATTTATAATTTCCTCCAGTCTCACATCCAGTAAAACATTTTTGTGATTTTGTTTTCCTGCCGTCCCTGACGTCATGCAAACCTTGATTGGACAAAAGAAATCCAAAATTGCCTGAAAACAAATCTCCCTCCATTGGCTGACATTGAAAGTGAGGATGGCCTTTGCCCTCTCCTGTAAAGTTACCACTGTCGGGGGTTCTTTGGACAGCGATGATGAATTTTGGTGGGAGGTTTATAATGTGTGGTCTATAAGTGAGAATGGAGAAGCAGCTGGACACTCACAGCAGCCTCGTCCTGGCCCTGAGCTCTGAACGTTAAAGGGGAAGTGGAAGTGCATGGTTCCCTAAATCAGAACCAGTGGTTTGGGTCAGGCAGTTTACAGCGGTGCAGATGCTGCACTCAGAGCTGTTCGTCATTAGCAGACAGTCCGGCTCCCTCGCTCTGCCTGTTTGGGAAGGGTCGGCTCTGTGTGCCCCTAACGCAATTCTCTGCTCGGTCGCCCAGACACACACACGTCTGAGCGGTGTTTGCGTAGGTAGCGCGGCTCTAAAGGGGAGTTTTTCATGTGTCAAATAACCCTGTGTACCGTGTGCACCTCCAGCGAGTCCCTGTGGGCATTTTTGACTCCGCAGTGCTAGTCAGTTGTGCCAAAGCAGAAAAAACAAAGAAAGAAATGAAAAAAAGAAAAAAACCCTCATTTTTATAATTCCTTTCTCTAGAAAGTAATACTCCACACGAATTATAACTTAATCTATGCGAAATATTTACACGGTAAAGATTCGAAACTAAACTATGTTTATGAAAAAAAGGAGGAAAGAAAGATTCAAGTTTTCCGTGCAGGATTTAAAAAGTCTCTCTGGCCTTTTCTCGTCTTTTTAAATGACCTGTGCAGCATCGCTTCCACTCATGCCTCTCACACTAACCCACACAGTGATACACACTCTCTTCCTCACACACACACCGGCAGAGTCCCCTGCCTCTCTTTTATGGCACTTTGCATTGTTCTGCATTGTTTGTTGGTTTTAAATATCCAGTGTTTCCAGGAACAAAACATTAAATCAACAAGTATCAAAAGCGTGGGCTAAATCTCGGACTCCCTGCGGTAGGACCTTTGCTCCAGGTTCCGCTGGGGGTTCTGCAGGTGTCGTTCGAAGTCGTGCCGCTGCGAGGTTCTCTCGGGACTGACGCTCAGCGCCCTCTCTCGCTCTCCTACGTCCTCCTCCTCTTCCTCGCGACTGAGAAAGGCCAGCTCGTTCTCGTAGCAGAAAGAGTTGGCGACAGGCGCCGCCAGGTATTTGCTCTCCAGTATGTCCTTGGCGCTGCAGCGCGGCGTGGAGGGCACCTCGTAGGTCTTGTGGAAGTGGGAGTAGTCCACTTTGTACTCATTCTTCTCCTCGAAAAGCACCGGCTCAAAGCGATGGCCCCACAGGATCTCGCTGGCCAGGTAGGAACTTCGTGCCTGAGCGGTCATCGCTGTGGCCTCCACCATGCCTTCAAGGATCACCACGATCTCGAAGTCAGCCGTCTCCAGGTCTTGCTTGCCGATCCCGAACAGCGGGCTTTCCTCGTCGATCTCGTGCAAGATGGTGAGCGGCGAAACCAAGAAGATCCTGTCCAGGCCCTTGTCGAAGCCGACGTTGATGTCCAGCTGGTCCAGAGGGATGTATTCTCCTTCCGCGGTCACTCTAGGCTTGATTAGCTGGGCGCGTACGTGCGCTTCCACAATGTGACTCTTGCGCAAGTTCCCGACACGCCACATCAGGCATAGCTTACCGTCCCGCATGGCTATGACGGCATTGTGGGAGAACAGGAGGGTCTGCGCCCTCTTTTTGGGGCGGGCCATCTTGGCCATGATGGCGCCAATCATGAAGCAATCAATGATGCTGCCCACAATGGACTGGAAGACTACCAGGAAGACAGCCAGGGGGCATTCCTCCGTCACACAACGGAAGCCATAGCCAATGGTGGTCTGTGTCTCTATGGAGAAGAGGAAGGCGGCAATGAAGCCGTTGACCTGCAGGACACAGGGAGTGAAGTTGTCATCACCTGCTGGGTTGTCCAGGTCACCGTGAAGAAGTGCAATTACCCAGAAGGCCAGGCCGAAGGCCAGCCAGGACAGTACAAAGACCAGCGTGAAGACGATTAGCATGTAGCGCCAACGGATGTCCACGCAGGTGGTGAAGATGTCGGCCAGGTAGCGTTGAGGCTTCTGTTCCATGTTGGTGAACTGGACGTTGCACTGGCCATTCTTCTTCACGAAGCGACTGCGGCCCTTCCTCCTCGTGTGAATCTTGCCGTTACCGTAGCCATTCATTCCACCGCCATGCATTGTGGTCAGGCGCAGGGCATCTTCGTCCGATGACACGATGCTGTAGCGGCTGATCCGACCCACACTCATCTTTCTACCTCACGCTAATGCTTCAGCAGGTGCTGTCAGGACTATTGGGACGTGAAGATTTCTTCCCCCTTCACTGACTCCCCCTCTCTGCAGAGCTGCAGCGGTTCAGTCCTGGGGGGTCAGCGGAGGGGTCTGGCTGTAGCACTGTTTGGAGCAGCCCAGTAAGCAGACGTGGCAGGGGACCTTCAAAAACTCCAGGACCCTGTTGAAAAAGGAGAACAAGAACTTAATTGACTTGAAGACCAAACATTTCAAAGCATATGATATATATGAACACAGATGGAGATGTTATTATTCATATAGAATCAAATGAGTGCCCTTAAGCCTGGGCACTGTGGATAACACTGCCCACCATGCCGGGCAAATGTGCTCACTGCCCCCCAGTGTGTTCACTAGTGTGTGTGTGTGTGGGTGTTTCACTGGCCCTCAGAGCTACAGGTTTTGCAAGGTTTAAACTTGAGGTCACCCTAGAAATCTGCTAAGTGTACCTGCTTTTGTCACTGCGTTAGATGTTGCCTATTATCTTAAACTCTTTTTTAAAGTTTTTTAAAACGCAGTGGCGATTCTGTTATCCGTGGCATGTGACCTGAAATGACCAGCACTACAGACAGTCAGATCGTGGCATAGCTTTCCAAAGCTTGCTTTAGACACTCTGAAACTCCAGAGCTTGTCTGAATAATGAGCTTCCAAAACTGTCTGCTGTGTTTGTGGTCCGGCGGATCGAGGTTAATGTTGTTTTCTTATCAGAATTTCCTGTTCGGGAAATTTGTTTAAGAAGCCAATTTCCAGCTCCGGTGGACATCATCAGGGTAGCACAAAGATTTCAGCCCTCATTGGGTGACCGCTGCTCGTCCTGTCAGGTGTCTCTGAGCTGCACAGCCATAAAAATATGATAAATGTCTGTAAAGATAATCTACATAATGTAGAAACCCTGTTCAATCTTGCCCAGTATACCATATTTATTGAGTGCATTTCTGTGTATTTATTATAAGATTAGAACATTTGGGTGAGCAGACACTTGGGTGTGCTAACAAAAGAGATGGGTGGGCCTACGTCTGCCGAACCCTATCACACGAGAGCAGCTTCATCTAATTCAGAGTTTTCATTAAAAATGAAGAGCTTATGCAGTCATTAGAGGTAATAATACATAAAACCAGGACTAATAAATATGCAAAGCTGGTGAGATCATTGCATAGGTCAGTATAGCATCTGCTGTAAACACTGACCGCTCTGTGCTGGGCTGACCGCTGACTGTGCACTCAGTTGTGGATGGTCTCTGAACGGCTTTGATCTTATTCAGGAAGATATGCAGAATCATGTATCTGGGTACTGAGTTACTGAGCACTTCTGAGGTGTATTAGTGACCCAGTAAGGAGTCTGCTGTGACTCAGCTCTGTGTGTGTGTTAACTTGTCCTTTTATGTATTTGTATGTGTGTGTGTGTGTGTGTGTGTGTGTGTGTGTGTGTGTGTGTGTGTGTGTGTGTGTGTGTGTTATGGGCTTGTCAGGCTTGTACATTATTGATCAGAGCAGCTTAACAAAGGAACATTGGATATCAGATCTCAGAAGTGAGTATACAAACACACTGTTCTCCACAAGGGAAAACATCTCATCCTCCAGAACCCTGACGGCAGAGGGGAGTTCAAGACCCCAAAAAAAGAGTGTTTAAAATGTTAATGAATTTTGAATGGCTGATTGTGGTTATATACTGACATTTGTATCTATTGTGAAACTGCACACAGTTATTGTTAAATTATTTTGTTACTGTTATTGCAACATTCTAACCAGAGGATCTATAAACAGTATATATCGTTATCCTGATAGACATTGGTCAAATCAGAGGGTCTATGAATAGAATATATCATTATTTCAAGAGTAAGAGGTCAAATCAGTACACTGAATACATCAGTACACTGAATAAATCACTACACTGAATACATTACTACAATGAATACATCAGTACACTGAATATTTCAGTACACTGAATACATTACTACACTGAATACATCAGTACACTGAATACATCACTACACTGAATACGTCAGTACACTGAATACATCAGTACACTGAATATTTCAGTACACTGAATACGTCAGTACACTGAATACATTACTACACTGAATACATCAGTACACTGAATACATTACTACATTGAATACATCACTACACTGAATACATCAGTACACTGAATACATAACTACACTGAAAACATCAGTACACTGAATACATTACTACACTGAATATTTCAGTACACTGAATACATCAGTACACTGAATACATAACTACACTGAAAACATCAGTACACTGAATACATTACTACACTGAATACATCAGTACACTAAATACATCACTACACTGAATACATTACTACACTGAATACATTACTACACTGAATACATCACTACACTGAATACATTACTACACTGAATACATCAGTACACTGAATACATTACTACACTGAATACATTACTACACTGAATACATTAGCACACTGAATACATTACTACACTGAATACATCAGTAAACTGATTACATTACTACACTGAATACATCAGTACACTGAATACATTACTACACTGAATACATCAGTACACTGAATACATTACTACACTGAATACATTACTACACTGAATACGTCAGTACACTGAATACATCAGTACACTGAATACATTACTACACTGAATACATCAGTACACTGAATACATTACTACACTGAATGCATTACTACACTGAATACATCAGTACACTGAATACATTACTACACTGAATACATCAGTACACTGAATACATTACTACACTGAATATTTCAGTACACTGAATACATCAGTACACTGAATACATTACTACACTGAATATTTCAGTACACTGAATACATCAGTACACTGAATACATTACTACACTGAATACATCAGTACACTGAATACATTACTACACTGAATATTTCAGTACACTGAATACATCAGTACACTGAATACATTACTACACTGAATATTTCAGTACACTGAATACATTACTACACTGAATACATCAGCACACTGAATACATTACTACACTGAATACATTACTACACTGAATACATTACTACACTGAATACATCAGTACACTGGTTACATTACTACACTGAATACATTACTACACTAAATACACTACTACATTGAATACATCACTACACTGAATACATCAGTACACTGAATACATTACTACATTGAATACATCAGTACACTGATTAAATTACTACACTGAATACATCAGTACACTGAATACATCACTACACTGAATACATCAGTACACTGAATACATCAGTACACTGAATACATTACTACACTGAATACATCAGTACACTGAATACATTACTACACTGAATACATCAGTACACTGAATACATCACTACATTGAATACATCAGTACACTGAATACATTACTACACTGGATACATCAGTACACTGAATACGTCAGTACACTGAATACAGTACTACACTGAATATTTCAGTACACTGAATACGTCAGTACACTGAATACATTACTACAATGAATACATCAGTACACTGAATATTTCAGTACACTGAATACATTACTACACTGAATACATCAGTACACTGAATACATCACTACACTGAATACGTCAGTACACTGAATACATCAGTACACTGAATATTTCAGTACACTGAATACGTCAGTACACTGAATACATTACTACACTGAATACATCAGTACACTGAATACATTACTACATTGAATACATCACTACACTGAATACATCAGTACACTGAATACATAACTACACTGAAAACATCAGTACACTGAATACATTACTACACTGAATATTTCAGTACACTGAATACATCAGTGCACTGAATACATAACTACACTGAAAACATCAGTACACTGAATACATTACTACACTGAATACATCAGTACACTAAATACATCACTACACTGAATACATTACTACACTGAATACATTACTACACTGAATACATCACTACACTGAATACATTACTACACTGAATACATCAGTACACTGAATACATTACTACACTGAATACATTACTACACTGAATACATTAGCACACTGAATACATTACTACACTGAATACATCAGTACACTGAATACATCAGTACACTGATTACATTACTACACTGAATACATCAGTACACTGAATACATTACTACACTGAATACATCAGTACACTGAATACATTACTACACTGAATACATTACTACACTGAATACGTCAGTACACTGAATACATCAGTACACTGAATACATTACTACACTGAATACATCAGTACACTGAATACATTACTACACTGAATACATTACTACACTGAATACATCAGTACACTGAATACATTACTACACTGAATACATCAGTACACTGAATACATTACTACACTGAATATTTCAGTACACTGAATACATTACTACACTGAATATTTCAGTACACTGAATACATCAGTACACTGAATACATTACTACACTGAATACATCAGTACACTGAATACATTACTACACTGAATATTTCAGTACACTGAATACATCAGTACACTGAATACAATACTACACTGAATATTTCAGTACACTGAATACATCAGTACACTGAATACATTACTACACTGAATACATCAGTACACTGAATACATTACTACACTGAATATTTCAGTACACTGAATACATCAGTACACTGAATACATTACTACACTGAATATTTCAGTACACTGAATCTATTACTACACTGAATACATCAGCACACTGAATACATTACTACACTGAATACATTACTACACTGAATACATTACTACACTGAATACATCAGTACACTGGTTACATTACTACACTGAATACATCAGTACACTGAATACATTACTACAGTGAATACATCAGTACACTGAATAAATTACTACACTGAATACATCAGTACACTGAATACATCACTACACTGAATACATTACTACACTAAATACATTACTACATTGAATACATCACTACACTGAATACATCAGTACACTGAATACATTACTACATTGAATACATCAGTACACTGATTAAATTACTACACTGAATACATCAGTACACTGAATACATCACTACACTGAATACATCAGTACACTGAATACATTACTACACTGAATACATCAGTACACTGAATACATTACTACACTGAATACATCAGTACACTGAATACATCACTACATTGAATACATCAGTACACTGAATACATTACTACACTGGATACATCAGTACACTGAATACGTCAGTACACTGAATACAGTACTACACTGAATATTTCAGTACACTGAATACATCAGTACACTGAATACATTACTACACTGAATATTTCAGTACACTGAATACATCAGTACACTGAATACATTACTACACTGAATATTTCAGTACACTGAATATATCAGTACACTGAATACATTACTACACTGAATATTTCAGTACACTGAATACATCAGTACACTGAATACATTACTACACTGAATACATCAGTACACTGAATACATCAGTACACTGAATACATCACTACACTGAATACATCAGTACACTGAATACATCACTACACTGAATACGTCAGTACACTGAATACATCAGTACACTGAATATTTCAGTACACTGAATACGTCAGTACACTGAATACATTACTACCCTGAATACATCAGTACACTGAATACATCAGTAGACTGATTACATTACTACACTGAATACATCAGTACACTGAATACATCAGTACACTGAATACATCACTACACTGAATACGTCAGTACACTGAATACATCAGTACACTGAATACATTACTACACTGAATACATCAGTACACTGAATACATCAGTACACTGATTACATTACTACACTGAATACATTACTACACTGAATACATCACTACACTGAATACGTCAGTACACTGAATACATTACTACACTGAATACATCAGTACACTGAATACATCAGTACACTGAATACATTACTACACTGAATACATCAGTACACTGAATATTTCAGTACACTGAATACATCAGTACACTGAATACATTACTACACTGAATATTTCAGTACACTGAATACATCAGTACACTGAATACATTACTACACTGAATACATCAGTACACTGAGTAAATCAGTACACTGAATACATTACTACACTGAATACATCAGTACACTGAATACATCACTACACTGAATACGTCAGTACACTGAATACATCAGTACACTGAATATTTCAGTACACTGAATACGTCAGTACACTGAATACATTACTACACTGAATACATCAGTACACTGAATACATCAGTACACTGATTACATTACTACACTGAATACATCAGTACACTGAATACATCAGTACACTGAATACATCACTACACTGAATACGTCAGTACACTGAATACATCAGTACACTGAATACATTACTACACTGAATACATCAGTACACTGAATACATCACTACACTGAATACGTCAGTACACTGAATACATCAGTACACTGAATACATCAGTACACTGAATACATTACTACACTGAATACATCAGTACACTGAATACATCAGTACACTGAATACATTACTACACTGAATACATCAGTACACTGAATACATCAGTACACTGATTACATTACTACACTGAATACATCACTACACTGAATACGTCAGTACACTGAATACATCAGTAGACTGAATACGTCAGTACACTGAATACATTACTACACTGAATACATCAGTACACTGAATACATCAGTACACTGAATACATTACTACACTGAATACATCACTACACTGAATACATTACTACACTAAATACATTACTACATTGAATACATCACTACACTGAATACATCAGTACACTGAATACATTACTACACTGAATACATCAGTACACTGGTTACATTACTACACTGAATACATCAGTACACTGAATACATTACTACACCTGAATACATTACTACACTGGATACATCAGTACACTGATTACATTACTACACTGAATACATCAGTACACTGAATACATCACTACACTGAATACGTCAGTACACTGAATACATCAGTACACTGATTACATTACTACACTGAATACATCAGTACACTGATTAAATTACTACACTGAATACATCACTACACTGAATACATTACTACACTGAATACATCAGTACACTGAATACATTACTACACTGAATACATTACTACACTGAATACATTAGAACACTGAATACATTACTACACTGAATACATCAGTACACTGAATACATCAGTACACTGATTACATTACTACACTGAATACATCAGTACACTGAATACATTACTACACTGAATACATCAGTACACTGAATACATTACTACACTGAATACATTACTACACTGAATACGTCAGTACACTGAATACATCAGTACACTGAATACATTACTACACTGAATACATCAGTACACTGAATACATTACTACACTGAATACATTACTACACTGAATACATCAGTACACTGAATACATTACTACACTGAATACATCAGTACACTGAATACATTACTACACTGAATATTTCAGTACACTGAATACATTACTACACTGAATATTTCAGTACACTGAATACATCAGTACACTGAATACATTACTACACTGAATACATCAGTACACTGAATACATTACTACACTGAATATTTCAGTACACTGAATACATCAGTACACTGAATACAATACTACACTGAATATTTCAGTACACTGAATACATCAGTACACTGAATACATTACTACACTGAATACATCAGTACACTGAATACATTACTACACTGAATATTTCAGTACACTGAATACATCAGTACACTGAATACATTACTACACTGAATATTTCAGTACACTGAATCTATTACTACACTGAATACATCAGCACACTGAATACATTACTACACTGAATACATTACTACACTGAATACATCAGTACACTGGTTACATTACTACACTGAATACATCAGTACACTGAATACATTACTACAGTGAATACATCAGTACACTGAATACATTACTACACTGAATACATCAGTACACTGAATACATCACTACACTGAATACATTACTACACTAAATACATTACTACATTGAATACATCACTACACTGAATACATCAGTACACTGAATACATTACTACATTGAATACATCAGTACACTGATTAAATTACTACACTGAATACATCAGTACACTGAATACATCACTACACTGAATACATCAGTACACTGAATACATTACTACACTGAATACATCAGTACACTGAATACATTACTACACTGAATACATCAGTACACTGAATACATCACTACATTGAATACATCAGTACACTGAATACATTACTACACTGGATACATCAGTACACTGAATACGTCAGTACACTGAATACAGTACTACACTGAATATTTCAGTACACTGAATACATCAGTACACTGAATACATCACTACACTGAATACGTCAGTACACTGAATACATCAGTACACTGAATATTTCAGTACACTGAATACGTCAGTACACTGAATACATTACTACCCTGAATACATCAGTACACTGAATACATCAGTAGACTGATTACATTACTACACTGAATACATCAGTACACTGAATACATCAGTACACTGAATACATCACTACACTGAATACGTCAGTACACTGAATACATCAGTACACTGAATACATTACTACACTGAATACATCAGTACACTGAATACATCAGTACACTGATTACATTACTACACTGAATACATTACTACACTGAATACATCACTACACTGAATACGTCAGTACACTGAATACATTACTACACTGAATACATCAGTACACTGAATACATCAGTACACTGAATACATTACTACACTGAATACATCAGTACACTGAATATTTCAGTACACTGAATACATCAGTACACTGAATACATTACTACACTGAATATTTCAGTACACTGAATACATCAGTACACTGAATACATTACTACACTGAATACATCAGTACACTGAGTAAATCAGTACACTGAATACATTACTACACTGAATACATCAGTACACTGAATACATCACTACACTGAATACGTCAGTACACTGAATACATCAGTACACTGAATATTTCAGTACACTGAATACGTCAGTACACTGAATACATTACTACACTGAATACATCAGTACACTGAATACATCAGTACACTGATTACATTACTACACTGAATACATCAGTACACTGAATACATCAGTACACTGAATACATCACTACACTGAATACGTCAGTACACTGAATACATCAGTACACTGAATACATTACTACACTGAATACATCAGTACACTGAATACATCACTACACTGAATACGTCAGTACACTGAATACATCAGTACACTGAATACATCAGTACACTGAATACATTACTACACTGAATACATCAGTACACTGAATACATCAGTACACTGATTACATTACTACACTGAATACATCACTACACTGAATACGTCAGTACACTGAATACATCAGTAGACTGAATACGTCAGTACACTGAATACATTACTACACTGAATACATCAGTACACTGAATACATCAGTACACTGAATACATTACTACACTGAATACATCACTACACTGAATACATTACTACACTAAATACATTACTACATTGAATACATCACTACACTGAATACATCAGTACACTGAATACATTACTACACTGAATACATCAGTACACTGGTTACATTACTACACTGAATACATCAGTACACTGAATACATTACTACACTGAATACATTACTACACTGGATACATCAGTACACTGATTACATTACTACACTGAATACATCAGTACACTGAATACATCACTACACTGAATACGTCAGTACACTGAATACATCAGTACACTGATTACATTACTACACTGAATACATCAGTACACTGATTAAATTACTACACTGAATACATCAGTACACTGAATACATCAGTACACCGAATACATCAGTACACTGAATACATCAGTACACTGAATACATTACTACACTGAATACATCAGTACACTGAATACATTACTACACTGAATACATCACTACACTGAATATTTCAGTACACTGAATACATCAGTACACTGAATACATTACTACACTGAATACATCAGTACACTGAATACGTCAGTACACTGAATACATTACTACACTGAATATTTCAGTACACTGAATACATCAGTACACTGAATACATTACTACACTGAATATTTCAGTACACTGAATACATCAGTACACTGAATACATTACTACATTGAATATTTCAGTACACTGAATACATCAGTACACTGAATACATTACTACACTGAATACATCAGTACACTGAATACATCAGTACACTGAATACATTACTACACTGAATACATCAGTACACTGAATATTTCAGTACACTGAATACATTACTACACTGAATACATCAGTACACTGAATACATCACTACACTGAATACGTCAGTACACTGAATACATCAGTACACTGAATATTTCAGTACACTGAATACATTACTACACTGAATACATCAGTACACTGAATACATCAGTACACTGATTACATTACTACACTGAATACATCAGTACACTGAATACATCAGTACACTGAATACATCACTACACTGAATACGTCAGTACACTGAATACATCAGTACACTGAATACATTACTACACTGAATACATCAGTACACTGAATACATCAGTACACTGATTACATTACTACACTGAATACATTACTACACTGAATACATTACTACACTGAATACATCACTACACTGAATACGTCAGTACACTGAATACATCAGTACACTGATTACATTACTACACTGAATACATCAGTACACTGAATACACCAGTACACTGATTACATTACTACACTGAATACATCAGTACACTGAATACATCAGTACACTGAATTCATTACTACAGTAAATACATTACTACATTGAATACATCACTACACTGAATACATTACTACACTGAATACATTACTACACTGAATACATCAGTACACTGGTTACATTACCACACTGAATACATCAGTACACTGAATACATCAGTACACTGATTACATTACTACACTGAATACATCAGTACACTGAATACACCAGTACACTGATTACATTACTACACTGAATACATCAGTACACTGAATACATCACTACACTGAATACATTACTACAGTAAATACATTACTACATTGAATACATCACTACACTGAATACATCAGTACACTGAATACATTACTACACTGAATACATCAGTACACTGGTTACATTACCACACTGAATACATCAGTACACTGAATACATCAGTAGACTGAATACATCAGTACACTGAATACATTACTACACTGAATACATTACTACACTGAATACATCAGTACACTGATTACATTACTACACTGAATACATCAGTACACTGAATACATCACTACACTGAATACGTCAGTACACTGAATACATCAGTACACTGATTACATTACTACACTGAATACATCACTACACTGAATACGTCAGTACACTGAATACATCAGTAGACTGAATACGTCAGTACACTGAATACATTACTACACTGAATACATCAGTACACTGAATACATCAGTACACTGAATACATTACTACACTGAATACATCACTACACTGAATACATCAGTACACTGAATACATCAGTACACTGAATACATCAGTACACTGAATACATCAGTACACTGATTACATTACTACACTGAATACATTACTACACTGAATACATCACTACACTGAATACGTCAGTACACTGAATACATTACTACACTGAATACATCAGTACACTGAATACATCAGTACACTGATTACATTACTACACTGAATACATCAGTACACTGAATACACCAGTACACTGATTACATTACTACACTGAATACATCAGTACACTGAATACATCAGTACATTGAATACATTACTACAGTAAATACATTACTACATTGAATACATCACTACACTGAATACATCAGTACACTGAATACATTACTACACTGAATACATCAGTACACTGGTTACATTACCACACTGAATACATCAGTACACTGAATACATCAGTACACTGATTACATTACTACACTGAATACATCAGTACACTGAATACACCAGTACACTGATTACATTACTACACTGAATACATCAGTACACTGAATACATCACTACACTGAATACATTACTACAGTAAATACATTACTACATTGAATACATCACTACACTGAATACATCAGTACACTGAATACATTACTACACTGAATACATCAGTACACTGGTTACATTACCACACTGAATACATCAGTACACTGAATACATTACTACACTGAATACATTACTACACTGAATACATCAGTACACTGATTACATTACTACACTGAATACATCAGTACACTGAATACATCACTACACTGAATACGTCAGTACACTGAATACATCAGTACACTGATTACATTACTACACTGAATACATCACTACACTGAATACGTCAGTACACTGAATACATCAGTAGACTGAATACGTCAGTACACTGAATACATTACTACACTGAATACATCAGTACACTGAATACATCAGTACACTGAATACATTACTACACTGAATACATCACTACACTGAATACATTACTACACTAAATACATTACTACATTGAATACATCACTACACTGAATACATCAGTACACTGAATACATTACTACACTGAGAGAGACAGATACAGAGAGAGGGAAAGATAGAAAAATGAGGGAGAGAGACAAAGTAGATGAAAGAGAGAGATACAGAGAATAAAAGAGAGATACAGAGAGAGAGAAGCAGTGTGGCCTGAAATCTAAATATGCAGGTGGTTAGACACGTTTCAAGCTCTAATTGCCCGGCCTGTTTCTTTATCTCTCTCACAGCAGTGTGGTCTCTCTCTCTCTCTCTCTCTCTCTCTCTCTCTCTCTCTCTCTGTATCTCTCTCTCTCTCTCTGTATCTCTCTCTCTCTCTCTCTCTCTCTCTCTGTATCTCTCTCTCTCTGTATCTCTCTCTCTCTCTCTCTCTCTCTCTCTCTCTCTCTCTCTGTATCTCTCTCTCTCTCTCTCTCTGTATCTCTCTCTCTCTCTCTCTCTCTCTCTCTCTCTCTCTCTCTGTATCTCTCTCTCTCTCTCTCTCTCTCTGTATCTCTCTCTCTCTCTCTCTCTCTCTCTGTATCTCTCTCTCTGTCTGTATCTCTCTCTCTCTCTCTCTCTCTCTCTCTGTGTATCTCTCTCTCTCTCTCTGTATCTCTCTTCTCTTGCAGTTTAATGTGAATGCTTCATGTTGGTGACTAACTGCACCTCCACGTCCTTTGCCAGGACTAGAACATAGAACAACAAGCAATGTGGTAAATGTAGCTAACAAGTAGTGGCAACTTATACCCCAGCAGTTAGCACTGTGCTAGCACAACTACATGGCTAAATGCCTTACCCATTTACTGACACTGTAAAAATCACACTGTCTATAATCAGACATGCAGACTCACAAACAGTGACAAAGCTGATAACCAACCAGCCACCATCCCCACATACCCCATCCCCCCAGCCACCCCAGAGAAATGATTAAACAGAACCTGACTGTTAAAACAGTTTCACCTTAAAACAGTGTACACGTCCAACACATCCATTCCATATGTTTGTAGTGGAACATAAGACAATCTATAGAGTTGTCCTTTGGACTGATCTCATATTCTAGCTAAAGCTGAACAGGCTGAATGATATATTACAGGTAAACGAGAAAGAGAGTTTGATTGTCTTGACATGATTTTGATGGCTTATATAAGGTATTTACATGCTATTGGACATGTACACCACATCAGGGTATCGACAGTCAGCATTTCCAGCAAATTACTGAGTTACAATGAAACTAAATAGATGCAGATTATTCAGTTTAAAAGTTAAAAACTATACAGGTATCCAGATACTAAGCTGTAGTTTATGACATCATAGTCAAAGATCAGTGCAATGGTGACAGTCAGGCGTCTCATGTTCTTGTTCAGAATTTTCCATTACACCTTAAATGGGGGACAGTTACATTCAAGCACCGCAATTTCCTGTTAGAATTTTCTGTTTCACCCTAAATGGTGCATCAGTAACATTCAGGGGCTTTAGCTTCTTGTTCAGAATTTACCATTCCACCTTAAATAGTGCAGTGATTACATTCTGACACATCAGGTTCTTGTTTAAAATTTCCCGTTCCACCTTAAATTGTGCAACAGCTATATTCAGGATTCTCAGCTTCTTGTTCAGAATTAGCTGCCTTTGATTTCAACAATCACTTGTTTTGTTCCCAGCTTCTCTGTTTCCCCTAATAAACGCAGTCTGCCCGAGGGGGCATATTCTGGTGTAAAGTGGGGCATACCCTCCATTTGGCTTGGACCCCTCTGGTTGCCACATTAATTTGCAGCTGATTTGTTATCTCTTGCAGTGATCAGAACAGTGTACAGAAATCAATCTACCAGCAAACGAAACCAGCAAGATCACTGGTTTAATTCTCTGAGCTAACTAGCTGTAGAACTGCATATGGCAACAAGTGCACTCCTGAATCAGGCAGATTATTGTGATTGAGATCCAGGGTACATGAGGAGCTGCTTCTAGTTTGT
Organism: Megaleporinus macrocephalus; assembly: GCA_021613375.1. Classification (NCBI taxonomy): domain Eukaryota; kingdom Metazoa; phylum Chordata; class Actinopteri; order Characiformes; family Anostomidae; genus Megaleporinus; species Megaleporinus macrocephalus. Next base: position 51,743,758 of record CM038705.1, on the reverse strand, counting down.
ATACCTAATATTGTAGTACCTGCTGAAATTAGCCATGGACTGCTGTGGTGCTGCGTTTGCTAAAGACAACTATCCCCCCACCCACCCCACCCCTACCTTTAAAAACTCTTCCATATGCACAGTTTATAATTTACAGATACCAATTGTGCCATGTTTGCGAGTGTATATAATAACAGATTCCAGTTGTTTTTGTTTACAACTAACCAAAGTTAGAATTTAGCTGGATGAGGTTCCACTCCATCATCCTGAATGCCTTCTGGCTCTGTTGCCAGGCAACAGAGCATGACAACCCGAAGAGGGCAATATGCTGGCGTGTGGACGTTGGCGTGTCCGAGCATGTGCGTTTGCTAGTTTCATGTCACACACACACACACACACACGCATGCACGGCTGAAGGGAAAGTGTGGACTGTGCTAGTGTGTCTGTGCTGGGTGACATCATTAGATGCTGGTGGGCCGCCTCTCGGAGCGCGCTCAATAGGAGTTTGTGTACGGTTGTCTGGACATGCAGAGATCAGTGAACAGTTATGTTAGAACATGATACCCGACGTAGTGTTCCTCTACAGCGGCTCTCTATAAATGCAGGGTCAAGTTTCAGCGTCTGTATTTTCCAAAAGCTCACAGCGGGACACAAACGTATCATATGACACGTATACGCGCCGCCCTTCCTCCCAAAATACGACACTCGTCAAATCATCAACTTGCTGCTGCATTGTTGTGTCATTTAGCGGGACACTAAGGATCACTCTCCACCGTCCCTCATAGGTATGGACAACATCTAAACATCTAGAGGCCCACACAACCCACCGCAAATACTTCTGGTCTATAAAGCTTTACCAAGTATTTCATTTGAAATGTAAACAAATATAGTACAATGATCAATGCAGGCTGTAAAGTTGATGGTTAAGGAACAAGCCTGAGATGAGCCAGAAGGTCCCCCCCCTATATTATAGACCCAAGCAAACATCACAGTCATGGACTGGAGGTTAGGGAACTGACCTTCTGACCACAACTTCCAGATATGACTGAAATGCCCTTGAGCAAGGTACCTAATCCCCAACTGCTCACTGGTCACTGTGGATAGAGGTCAGCAAATCTCAAAAGAAAAAGTGTTCAACAGTTTAGGAGCCAAGACCTCAAATGCTCAATCCCCACAATTTGGTAGACAAGAACACATAGTAGATTTAACCTACTTGATCTAGGAGAACCCACTGATAAGTATAGGTGAAGTGCAGCGCTCTATAAATAAGAGTAAGAATTTAAAACTAGATCTTAAACTCAACAGGAAGCCACTGTAGACATATTAGCGAAGAGGTTATATAAGTCCATCTGTATGATATAGTAAATAATCAAGCAGCAGCGTTCTGTACTGCCTGCACACAATCACGACCGGACAAAGTAAGTAATAAAGCATTACAGTAATCAAAAAAAAATAAAAAATATAGAAAAGCACGTATACACATCTCTAGCTCTGTATTCAAAACTAAATATCTCAGTTTACTAATATGTGTTAAATGCTCGTGTCAGCTGTTTACCATGAGGGACTGATCATATCTAGTGCCCAGATTATGCAAGCTTGAGAGGACAGCAAGTGACAAGAGCCCAAGACTTTGTTTAATCACAGCGATAACAAGTAACCAAACATTTTCTTTCTGAGTTTGCTGGCGATGTTCAGCATCTATTAAGTGCCAGAGAACATGATGAAGAGGCTGGTTCAGTGTTTCTCACACACCAAGTGTAGTTTGTTCAGAGAAAATGAGACACTGTTTTATTTGCACTCTGTTAGATTTATTGTAAACTCTCTGAGCAGTCACCGGCGTCTCCGAGCTTAACTGACGGAGCAGCTGCGCCCCGGAGACTATAACTTGTTTGCCTTCTGCTTTTTTATGGATGGTGACACCAAAACTGAACTACAGACATCGAGCTGTTTCCAAACACACTCCTAAACTTCCAGCTCTTTTCACTTCTCCAAAACCAGAAGAACAGCACTGTCATTTAATCTTCAGCCATACTATACAGAGGAAAGATCACTGTGAAGACACTCTGCAGGAGATCACTGCTCACACTCTTGTGAAGACACACACTTGTGAACACATGCAGTAGGGGGCAGTGAAACACCCACATACAGACACACACTAGTGAACACACTTGAGAGGGCAGTGAAACACCCACCTACACACACTAGTGAACACACACACACAATAGGGGGCAGTGAAATATCCACATACACACACTAGTGAACACACACACACTTGAGAAGGCAGTGAAACACCCACCTACACACACTAGTGAACACACACACAATAGGGGGCAGTGAAATATCCACACACACACACTAGTGAACACACACACACTTGAGAAGGTAGTGAAACACCCACCTACACACACAAACACACTAGTGAACACAAACACACACAATAGGGAGCAGTGTAATATCCACATACACACACACACACACACACACTAGTGAACACACACACAGTAAGCACACTTGCTCTGAGTGATGGGCTGCCTTGGGGGATGGATGTCTTGTACAAGGCCACTTCAGTGGCGTTCTGTCGGTTCAGGGTATGAACCCGATGACCTTCTGGAAAAAGCGGGTTCAGCTCATGACTGCTGCACTTGTAGCTGGTCCGGCTTCAGGAACTTACTTTCTGAAACATGGTGATACTTAATGGCTGAATTTCATACAAACATGTAGAGAAATGTTTTATTTTGACCGGCAGTGAAAATATAAACATAGCCAGCATTTTAGCCACATTTAAAATATTTGGTTAAACTATAAAAAGATTTGCTGTGGCCCCCTAGTAAGCCTGCTGAGGCCCCCAGGTCGAGAACTCTACAGAACTTGATCCAAATATTGTGTTTTGAAAAAAATAAAAGCCTGTGAGCTTCAAATTGCCCCCACTGTAATAAAGTCTGAACTCATAAAAGCTGCTTGACGTAGCACAGGTAGAGAAATGACTCAGACATCAAACAGACCACAATATTAAAGAACTAAAATCTGAGATGTTGATTTTTCTTTATTCACCACATAATAATAAAAAAAAAAACGTTTTATATCTCAGCGTTAAATGTTTTATAATTCCTACACATATATGCACATGACTCAAGCTAATCAGAACTCCATTAAAAGTACTGATATTTGGGTAAAATACTGACACAAGTAAACATAAAAATACCTTCATATAAAACATCAGAGTAAACATCAGGTAAAAACTACTTAAGTACTGAGTAACTTATAGAACTGCAGTGGAGCTTCTTAGGAAGTCCAGCGTCTCAGCTCTGTTGTTTGTTATTATTTTGGTAAAGTCATTTACTCACTAATATACTTAAGTATAAGTAAAAGTGTTACTATTTGAAAATACTCAGCAGAGTACAAACCCAGTGGTACTTCACTGAAGTAAAGGTACTTGAGTAAAAAAAACTAGTTACTGCCCAACACTGCATATACTGTTTACACGCACACACACACACACACACACACACACACACACACACACACACACACACACACACACACACAATCACACACACACACACACACACACACACACACACACACACACATGATTATTTTGTCTGAGGATCTTTTTTTATATTAATCCTAATATTGTATGACTTTATCACCTGCATTAACTGGTTTAGCAGGAACACTGTTTAAGTAGTGAACTAACATGCTGTGTATTCATGAGAAATAAACTACATGGCCAAAAGTATGTGGACAAGACCTAATGATTGAGTTCAGGGGTTTCAGCCACTGCACAGTATTGCCAGGTGTAGAAATTCATAGTCATTCTGTCCTCATAGACGGACACTGGCAGTAGAATGGCTTAAACTGCAGAGCTCAGTGACTTTAAAAATGGCACTGACAAAGGACACCACCGTTACCACAAACCGGTTGTAGAAAGTTCTGTCCTGCTAAAGCCGCCCTAGACAGCTATTATGTGCTGTTATTGTGAAATGGAAACATCTAGACGCAACAAACTCACAGAGCAAGACTACGGAGTCTCAGCACCTATCTTCTGGTGCATCCCCAACTAATGAGTTCCAAATTGCCGCTGGAAGAAACATCAGCACAAGAACAAATTCATGCAGCCACCACTGGACTCTGGAGTGGTGTAAAGCTCCATCACTGGACTCTGGAGTGGTGTAAAGCTCCATCACTGGACTCTGGAGTGGTGTAAAGCTCCATCACTGGACACTGGAGTGGTGTAAAGCTCCATCACTGGACTCTGGAGTGGTGTAAAGCTCCATCACTGGACACTGGAGTGGTATAAAGCTCCATCACTGGACTCTGGAGTGGTGTAAAGCTCCATCACTGGACACTGGAGTGGTGTAAAGCTCCATCACTGGACTCTGGAGTGGTGTAAAGCTCCATCACTGGACTCTGGAGTGGTGTAAAGCTCCATCACTGGACTCTGGAGTGGTGTAAAGCTCCATCACTGTACTCTGGAGTGGTGTAAAGCTCCATCACTGGACACTGGAGTGGTATAAAGCTCCATCACTGGACACTGGAGTGGTGTAAAGCTCCATCACTGGACTCTGGAATGGTGTAAAGCTCCATCACTGGACTCTGGAATGGTGTAAAGCTCCATCACTGGACTCTGGAGTGGTGTAAAGCTCCATCACTGGACTCTGGAGTGGTGTAAAGCTCCATCACTGGACTCTGGAGTGGTGTAAAGCTCCATCACTGGACTCTGGAGTGGTGTAAAGCTCCATCACTGGACTCTGGAGTGGTGTAAAGCTCCATCACTGGACACTGGAGTGGTGTAAAGCTCCATCACTGGACTCTGGAGTGGTGTAAAGCTCCATCACTGGACTCTGGAATGGTGTAAAGCTCCACAACTGGACTCTGGAATGGTGTAAAGCTTGACTATTGCTATGGTATCCCAGGTGGTTGCTAAGATATTGCATGGCTATTGCTATGGTATCTCAGGTGAGTGCTAATATGTGAAAACAACTTTGCAGTAATTTAGCTTCATCAGGTCAACATTAATAAAATTAACACATCATTACAACATAAATTAGATATTTTGTTACATTTCTAGGATAATTTATTTATACTTATGTTTGTATTACAAGTTCTGATAATATTATTAAATACAATTTCGAATTTCCAATATCCAAAATGAAGTTCTAATAAAAGTAATGTCTAGAATAAAGTTCTAATAGAATTAAATTCTAGAATGAAGTTCTAATAAATTTTAAATGAAATATATTAATATTAATACAATTCATATCCAGAATGAAATGTTAATATTAATACAATTAATACAATTCATATTCAGAATAAAGTTTTGATAAAACTATTATCCAGAATGAGGGTCTAATTAAAATGATATATATTAATATTAAGATTAATATTAAGATACTCCTGAACGGTCCTGCTGTTACAGAGTGTACGCGTGTGGAAGAGTTGTTGCGCTCATCCAGCTCCATTTTGTTGTTTTAGAACTCGGACAGTCTCTGAGCTGGGGTCAGTACCTGCCTGCACCAGGAGGGGGCGTCACCGAGACACACAACCACCTACAGCAGGTAACACACAACACCCAGACACCTGTTTCACAACACACTCACACTCAGAGACCCGAAACCCATCATCTGACTTTCTCTCTCTCTCTCTCACACACACCCACACACCCACACACACACACTCACACACACAGACACACACACAAACCTACACACACACAGACACTCACTCACTCACTCACACACACCCACACACCCACACACACACACTCACACACACAGACACACACACTCACACACACAAACCCACACACACACAGACACTCACTAACTCACACACACACACACACACACACACACACACACACACACACACTCACACACACAGACACACACACTCACACACACACACACAGACACTCACTCACTCACTCACACACACACAGACACACACACTCACACACACACAAACCCACACACACACAGACACTCACTCACTCACACACACACACACACACACACACACACACCCACACACACTTAAGCACACACACACACACTGAAGAACTGCTGCACACACACAGTTACACTGTGCTGTTATGATATGAGTTCCTGATATCAACATGATAATTACTTATAACTTATAACACTGTTATAAACACTGTATGAACTGATGTAATAACTATATTGATTGGTGATCAGAGACGATCACAGTCATTATTTTACCTGATAGAAGCGACCTGTGGATTCTGTATCTGAGTTTCTGTCAATAATTTCCAATACAAATATTCACCCAGTGTCTCCATATAATTACAAATTTTCCCAAAATATTCACGTAATATTTCACAGTAAAGCCTTTTTGACTAAATACTGAATAAATGTCTGAAACAACAAAACTTATTTTCTCAAAATACTGACTTAACATCTCAAATTCAAGCTTAAATTTCACAAAACACTGACTTAACATTTCAAAATAAAAACTTATCTTCCCAAAATACTCACTTAATATCTCAAATAATTTTTTTTTTCAAAATACTTTCTTTTTGCTTCAAGTCAGTAATAACAAGGTTTAAATGTTTCAAAATATTCTTAATATTTTAAAATTAAAGTCTTTTTCTCAAAATACTGACTTTACATTTTAGAAACTTTCTTTATTTTTGGGCTTTTGAGATAATAAGTCATTATTTTGAACTAGTAGGTCGAGAAGTTCGTTATACTGACATACTGCTGCCAAACCGTGTACAAACTCCAGAACATTGTGTTCAGTTTAAAATATATGAACAAACAAAAACAGTGTTACTACAAAACAAACCAGCTTCAGAACTGAATTCAGATTCTACTGTGACATCAGCATCACAAGCCGAGGTTCGCCGTCTCCGTACGATGATTTACTGTATCAGGTTAACATCAGAGAGGCTTTATCATGAATCAATCAGTGTGTCAATCAAATGTATATGAGAATCTGATATTTCTCCTATGTGTGTGTGTAACGTACAGCACTGTGCATTAATCAGAGACCCCCCTCAGTCAGAACAGCCGCTCAGGCCCACCACGTTCAGTCTCACAAACAAAACATGACTGTCCATCACTGTCCAGAAAAAAACATGTATTTTTGTCAATTTTAATTTTATGATCTTATTTGAACCAGACAGCTGCTCTTTATATGCTCTAACAATTTCAGGATGAATGGACCAATAGAAATGCTCCAAAATCAACCAGAAAATAATATGGTTCTATTGACATACATTGAAAGTAGAGAGAGTTTTTGGGCTCTCCTGTAAAGTTACTATTTTGGGAATACCTATTTTTCTTTGGACAGAGATGATATAATATCAGGTGTCAGTGTGTCCACTCAGGGTCTTCGGTCCAGCGTCTGCTCACTCTCAGCTCAGACTCACTCTCAGCTCAAACTCACTCTCAGTTCAGACTCACTCTCAGTTCAGACTCACTCTCAACTCAAACCCACTCTCAGTTCAGACTCACTCTCAGCTCAAACACTCACTCTCAGTTCAGACTCACTCTCAGTTCAGACTCACTCTCAGTTCAGAATCACTCTCAGTTCATACTCGCTCTCAGCTCAGATTCACTCTCAGTTCAGACTCACTCTCAGCTCAGACTCACTCTCAGCTCAAACTCACTCTCAGCTCAGACTCACTCTCAGCTCAGACTCACGCTCAGCTCAGACTTACTCCCAGCTCAGGCTCACTCTCGGCTCAGGCTCACTCTCGGCTCAGGCTCACTCCCAGCTCAGGCTCACTCCCACCTCAGGCTCACTCTTGGCTCAGACTCTCCTCCAAAGTTCAGTCTCAGAAGCTGATTCTGCTTCTCGCCATCCAAAAAACCCAGTCCATGGTGGTCAGTCCATTCAGTAATGTTGAGGTTCTGGACTCTGGGGTGGTCAGTCCATTCAGTAATGTTGAGGTTCTGGACTCTGGGGTGGTCAGTCCATTCAGTGGTGTTGAGGTTCTGGACTCTGGGGTGGTCAGTCCATTCAGTAATGTTGAAGTTCTGGACTCTGGGGTGATCAGTCCATTCAGTGTTGTTGAGATTCTGGGCTCTGGGGTGGTCAGTCCAGTGTTCAGCTTCTTTGTTTGGTGTGTCTGTATCTCCTTTTCTCAGTGAGGAGCTTCTTGAACATCTACACGTCCTTTCAGACCCACAGTGTTGAGGTGTCTTCTCACAGTGGAAGGATGGACAGAAGCACCTGTAGATGTTCTCAGATCTGAAGCAGTTTGATGTTCTTCTCTCTCACTAAGATCAAAGGATTATTTGCCTGATGGGGGGACAGTGTTGGTGGGTCTAGAAGGTCTTCCAGGTGGTCCTGGTTTCTAGTTTTATGTGTATCGTGTGCTGTTTTGACTGTGATGTCGATGTAGGGTGGGCTCTGACCTCAGTACGGCGCTGTAGAGCGGACAAGGAGACGGGGGAGAAGAAGAAGGTGGAGGAGAAGAAGGAGAGCGATTGTTTGGAGTTATGAATGACTTCACTGTGATGCTCTTCACGAATCCCTGTGATGTAACACAACTGGGACAGTGTCTCATATGCACACTCCGTCCCCCGAGCCGTATCTCCTGGTCCATATAGTCCACAGTCCCTGTTTAATGGAACTCACTGGACACTATCACAGACTGAACGTTATCCTGATGGACCAAACGGAATCTGGGACGGACTCTGGAGCAGTCCTGCACGCGAGGGGACAGAAAACTTAAGCCCCCTGACCGTCTCATCACAGCCCACTCCTAACTTTCTCCGCTCAAAACCAGGTCAACAAATGACGTCACGCCCAGCAAACCACCGCACACTGCCCCCGGCTGCCCACCACCATTCCACATCTCCGTATTAGCATTATCAATTATTCATACGCAGAATTCCGAGCCTGAGATCTTCATCTCCCAAACTTCATCAGCAGATCATTCCAACATGTACTGCACACAGTAACACTCACCCGGAACCCCATCACTCAGAGTGACACCCGCATTTATTACACACTAGTTAACAAACACTCCGGTCCGGCAACTGCACCAGCGTTCCGGTTTAAATCAGTGGGATAAATGAAGCTGCTTCCAGGGAAGAGGCTTCCAGCGTGTGTGTGATAATTGCCTGGCTGCTTGTCGAGCGCAGAGAAAGAACATTCTTTAACACTCCGGAATTTTCTCCCACTCCGTTAATCTAGCACACTTTAAACATCTGCATTATTCCGATATCCGGAGATAACCTCGATTCCAGCATTTATGGGTTGCAGAAATTCACATATTTAGAACTGAGGAATGCTGTGATGTCGCCGGAGCTTTGAGATTGTCTCCATTTAGGAATTCTAGAATTCTAGGTTGTCTGAGTTTTTGGTAATTCTAGAAAGTCTTCAATTTGGGAATTCTAGATTGCTGGAGTTTCTGAAACTTGGAACTATTACATTTTCAGCTTTGAAATTCTGGTCTGTTTGAGTTTTTGGAATTGGAATGTCTCAGCTCTGGGAATTCTGCAACGTCACAGTTTTTGTGATTGTGGAAGATTTTAACAGCTCCACAGTTTTAGATGTTTGGAATTCTGGAATGCCTCAGAATGAACCTGATGAAAAGTTTTCCGAAGCTCGTGCTTACCTTGCGGTTTCTGCCGGTCCGCTCCCTCAGCTTCCGTGTGTGTGTGCGAGTGTGTATTTGTGTGTGTGTGTGTGTGTGTTTGTCCGCTCTCACCGTGTGTTATCCAAACTGGAGCATTTGATCTGAGCGGCTGCGGCTCCCGGCGGGACGACACACTCCGTCCATCTCCGTCTCCGTCCCTCAGGAGTGCTCCGCGGGTCGGAACACACTCATCTCCTGCTCATGGTGCTCCTGCGTTCTCCTCTCAGAGCGAGCGGGTCAGTTTCTCCTCTCAGGTCCAGAACGGAGCCGCTCTGGTCAGCAGACGTCCAGGTCCCTCTGCGGAGCGCGCATGTGTCCCTGGGTGCTCCTCTCCTGGGGGACACTCCGCGTCTCCCTCAGCATGCAGTCCTCAGACGCACGGAGAGTGAGGGATGATCAGACGGAGGAATAATCCAACACTGTCCAGCGCACTCTCTCTCTCTCTCTCTCTCTCTCTCTCTCCCGCTCCCTCTATCAGCTACACTGTCACTCTACCAGCAACACGATCCACCGTCACCACACTGCTCTCTCTCTCTCTCTGTCTCTCTCTCTCTCTCTCTCTCTCTGTCTCTCTCTCTCTGTCTCTGCATCTATCTCTTTCACACACTCTGTATCTCTCCCAGTACACACGCACTCTCTGTAATTGTATCAGACACTGCTATGCAATTTCTACCCTCCTCTCTCTCTCTATCCTTCCTCCCTCTCTCTCTCTATCTCTCCTCCCTCTCTCTCTCTCTATCTCTCCCCCCTCTAACTCTCTCTTTTCCTCTCTCCCACTCTTTCTCTCTCTCTCTCTCTCTCTCTCTCTCTCTCTCTCTCTCTCTTTCTGTTCTCACTATGAGAGTTTTTGCCACTTGATGCTCGGCTGATGATGTTCGGCTCCATTGTCTCTGTAATGACACACACACACACACACACACACACACACACACACACACACACACACACACATAGACAGACACACACATAGTCACACACACACAAATAGACAGACACACACAGATACACACACACACACACACACACACACAATGTCCTGGTGATACATCTGCTCTATTAAAGGGATTTTAATTTGTGCGTCCACACAGTGTGTGTGTGTGTGTGTGTGTGTGTGTGTGTGTGTGTGTGTGTGTTTGTGTGTGTGTGTGTGTGTGTGTGTGTGTGTGTGTGTGTGTGTGTGTGTGTGTTCTTTAGCTTGAGTGAATATCCCATCTGCTCCTAAACTGCTCATCAAACACAACACCTACTGGACACTGTGTTCAACATTGTGTATATGAGACACACACTAATACACTTCTAATTATTATAGTTATTATAATCATATAACTCAAATGATGAAATATATAATTAGAGTAATTACAGTAGTACATATATAATCTAATTCATCTTATTTTCTCAAATTTCCAAAACAGTGTAAACTATATTAACCCAGTGTTTCAGTACTATTTCATTACTGACTGTTTCAGCTTGTATAATAATAAAATGTACTGCGCTGCTTCATCTACAGTCCTTACCAACTGTTTTCACTGCACTGCTTCATCTACAGTCCTCACCGCCTGTCTTCACTGCACTGCTTCACCTACAGTCCTCACCGCCTGTCTTCAGTGTACTGCTTCATCTACAGTCCTTACCAACTGTTTTCACTGTACTGCTTCATCTACAGTCCTCACCACCTGTCTTCACTGCGCTGCTTCATCTACAGTCCTTACCACCCGTCTTCACTGTACTGCTTCATCTACAGTCCTTACCAACTGTTTTCACTGTACTGCTTCATCTACAGTCCTCACCACCTGTCTTCACTGCAATGCTTCATCTACAGTCTTCACCACCTGTCTTCACTGCACTGCTTCATCTACAGTCCTCACCAACTGTTTTCACTGTACTGCTTCATCTACAGTCCTCACCACCTGTCTTTACTGCACTGCTTCACCTACAGTCCTCACCACCTGTCTTTACTGCACTGCTTCATCTACAGTCCTCACCGCCTGTCTTCACTGCGCTGCTTCATCTACAGTCCTCACCGCCTGTTTTACTGCACTGCTTCATCTACAGTCTTCAACACCCTTCTTCACTGCACTGCGTCATCTACAGTCCTCACCACCTGTCTTTACTGCAATGCTTCATCTACAGTCCTCACCACCTGTCTTTACTGCACTGCTTCATCTACAGTCCTCACCACCTGTCTTCACTGCACTGATTCATCTACAGTCCTCACCACCTGTCTTCACTGCACTGCTTTATCTAAAGTCTTCACCACCTGTCTTCACTGTACTGCTTCATATACAGTCCTCACCACCTGTCTTCACTGCGCTGCTTCATTTACAGTCCTCACTGCCTGTCTTTACTGCACTGCTTCATCTACAGTCCTCACCACCTGTCTTCACTGCACTGCTTCATCTAGAGTCCTCACCACCTGTCTTCACTGCACTGCTTCATCTACAGTCCTCACCACCTATCCTCACTGCACTGCTTCATCTACAGTCTTCACCACCTGTCTTCACTGCACTGATTCATCTACAGTCCTCACCACCTGTCTTCACTGCACTGCTTTATCTACAGTCTTCACCACGTGTCTTCACTGTACTGCTTCATATACAGTCCTCACCACCTGTCTTCATTGTACTGCTTCATCTACAGTCCTCACCACCTGTCTTCACTGCACTGCTTCACCTACAGTCTTCACCACCTGTCTTCACTGCACTGCTTTATCTACAGTCCTCACCACCTGTCTTCACTGCACTGCTTCATCTAGAGTCCTCACCACCTGTCTTCACTGCACTGCTTCATCTACAGTCCTCACCACCTATCCTCACTGCACTGCTTCATCTACAGTCCTCACCACCTGTCTTAACTGCACTGCTTTATCTGCAGTCTTCACCACCTGTCTTCACTGCACTGATTCATCTACAGTCCTCACCACCTGTCTTCACTGCACTGCTTTATCTACAGTCTTCACCACCTGTCTTCACTGAACTGCTTCATATACAGTCCTCACCACCTATCTTCACTGCGCTGCTTCATCTACAGTCCTCACCACCTGTCTTCACTGCACTGCTTCATCTACAGTCCTCACCACCTGTCTTCACTGCAATGCTTCATCTACAGTCTTCACCACCTGTCTTCACTGCACTGCTTCATCTACAGTCCTTACCAACTGTTTTCACTGTACTGCTTCATCTACAGTCCTCACCACCTGTCTTTACTGCAATGCTTCATCTACAGTCCTCACCACCTGTCTTTACTGCACTGCTTCATCTACAGTCCTCACCACCTGTCTTCACTGCACTGATTCATCTACAGTCCTCACCACCTGTCTTTACTGCACTGCTTCATCTACAGTCTTCAACACCCTTCTTCACTGCACTGCGTCATCTACAGTCCTCACCACCTGTCTTTACTGCAATGCTTCATCTACAGTCCTCACCACCTGTCTTTACTGCACTGCTTCATCTACAGTCCTCACCACCTGTCTTCACTGCACTGATTCATCTACAGTCCTCACCACCTGTCTTCACTGCACTGCTTTATCTAAAGTCTTCACCACCTGTCTTCACTGTACTGCTTCATATACAGTCCTCACCACCTGTCTTCACTGCGCTGCTTCATTTACAGTCCTCACTGCCTGTCTTTACTGCACTGCTTCATCTACAGTCCTCACCACCTGTCTTCACTGCACTGCTTCATCTAGAGTCCTCACCACCTGTCTTCACTGCACTGCTTCATCTACAGTCCTCACCACCTATCCTCACTGCACTGATTCATCTACAGTCTTCACCACCTGTCTTCACTGCACTGATTCATCTACAGTCCTCACCACCTGTCTTCACTGCACTGCTTTATCTACAGTCTTCACCACCTGTCTTCACTGTACTGCTTCATATACAGTCCTCACCACCTGTCTTCACTGTACTGCTTCATCTACAGTCCTCACCACCTGTCTTCACTGCACTGCTTCACCTACAGTCTTCACCACCTGTCTTCACTGCACTGCTTTATCTACAGTCCTCAACACCTGTCTTTACTGCGCTGCTTCATTTACAGACCTCACCACCTGTCTTCACTGCACTGCTTCATCTACAGTCCTCAACACCTGTCTTTACTGCGCTGCTTCATATACAGTCCTCACCACCTGTCTTCACTGCGCTGCTTCATTTACAGTCCTCATTGCCTGTCTTTACTGCGCTGCTTCATCTATAGTCCTCACCACCTGTCTTCACTGCACTGCTTCATCTACAGTCCTCACCACCTGTCTTCACTGCATTGCGTCATCTACAGTCCTCACTACCTGTCCTCACTGCACTGCTTCATCTACAGTCCTCACCACCTGTCTTAACTGCACTGTTTCATCTACAGTCTTCATCGCCTGTGTTCACTGCAATGCTTCATCTACAGTCCTCACCACCTGTGTTCACTGCAATGCTTCATCTACAGTCATTACCACCTTTCTTTACTGCACTGCTTCATCTACAGTCCTCACCACCTGTCTTCACTGCACTGCTTCATCTACAGTCCTCACCACCTGTCTTCACTCACTGCTTCATCTACAGTCCTCACCACCTGTCTTCACTGCAATGCTTTATCTACAGTCCTCACCACCTGTCTTTACTGCACTGCTTCATCTACAGTCCTCACCACCTGTCTTTACTGCACTGCTTCATCTACAGTCCTCACCACCTGTCGTCATTGCACTGCTTCATCTACAGTCCTCACCACCTGTCTTCACTGCGCTGCTTCATTTACAGTCCTCACTGCCTGTCTTTACTGCACTGCTTCATCTACAGTCTTCAACACCCTTCTTCACTGCACTGCGTCATCTACAGTCCTCACTACCTGTCTTTACTGCAATGCTTCATCTACAGTCCTCACCACCTGTCTTTACTGCACTGCTTCATCTACAGTCCTCACCACCTGTCTTCACTGCACTGCTTTATCTACAGTCTTCACCACCTGTCTTCACTGTACTGCTTCATATACAGTCCTCACCACCTATCTTCACTGCGCTGCTTCATTTACAGTCCTCATTGCCTGTCTTTACTGTGCTGCTTCATCTACAGTCCTCACCACCTGTCTTCACTGCACTGCTTCATCTACAGTCCTCACCACCTGTCTTCACTGCACTGCTTCATCTACAGTCCTCACCACCTGTCCTCACTGCACTGCTTCATCTACAGTCCTCACCACCTGTCTTAACTGCACTGTTTCATCTACAGTCTTCATCGCCTGTGTTCACTGCAATGCTTCATCTACAGTCCTCACCACCTGTGTTCATTGCAATGCTTCATCTACAGTCATTACCACCTTTCTTTACTGCACTGCTTCATCTACAGTCCTCACCACCTGTCTTCACTGCACTGCTTCATCTACAGTCCTCACCACCTGTCTTCACTCACTGCTTCATCTACAGTCCTCACCACCTGTCTTCACTGCAATGCTTTATCTACAGTCCTCACCACCCGTCTTTACTGCACTGCTTCATCTACAGTCCTCACCACCTGTCTTTACTGCACTGCTTCATCTACAGTCCTCACCACCTGTCGTCATTGCACTGCTTCATCTACAGTCCTCACTACCTGACTTTACTTCACTGCTTCATCTACAGTCCTCACCACCTGTCTTTACTGCACTGCTTCATCTACAGTCCTCACCACCTGTCTTCACTGCACTGATTCATCTACAGTCCTCACCACCTGTCTTCACTGCATTGCTTTATCTAAAGTCTTCACCACCTGTCTTCACTGCACTGATTCATCTACAGTCCTCACCACGTGTCTTCACTGCACTGATTCATCTACAGTCTTCACCACCTGTCTTCACTGCACTGCTTTATCTAAAGTCTTCACCACCTGTCTTCACTGTACTGCTTCATCTACAGTCCTCACCACCTGTCTTCACTGCGCTGCTTCATTTACAGTCCTCACTGCCTGTCTTTACTGCACTGCTTCATCTACAGTCTTCAACACCCTTCTTCACTGCACTGCGTCATCTACAGTCCTCACCACCTGTCTTTACTGCAATGCTTCATCTACAGTCCTCACCACCTGTCTTTACTGCACTGCTTCATCTACAGTCCTCACCACCTGTCTTCACTCACTGCTTCATCTACAGTCCTCACCACCTGTCTTCACTGCACTGATTCATCTACAGTCCTCACCACGTGTCTTCACTGCACTGATTCATCTACAGTCTTCACCACCTGTCTTCACTGCACTGCTTTATCTAAAGTCTTCACCACCTGTCTTCACTGTACTGCTTCATCTACAGTCCTCACCACCTGTCTTCACTGCGCTGCTTCATTTACAGTCCTCACTGCCTGTCTTTAATGCACTGCTTCATCTACAGTCTTCAACACCCTTCTTCACTGCACTGCGTCATCTACAGTCCTCACCACCTGTCTTTACTGCAATGCTTCATCTACAGTCCTCACCACCTGTCTTTACTGCACTACTTCATCTACAGTCCTCACCACCTGTCTTCACTGCACTGCTTTATCTAAAGTCTTCACCACCTGTCTTCACTGTACTGCTTCATATACAGTCCTCACCACCTGTCTTCACTGCGCTGCTTCATTTACAGTCCTCACTGCCTGTCTTTACTGCACTGCTTCATCTACAGTCCTCACCACCTGTCTTCACTGCACTGCTTCATCTAGAGTCCTCACCACCTGTCTTCACTGCACTGCTTCATCTACAGTCTTCACCACCTGCCTTTACTGCACTGATTCATCTACAGTCCTCACCACCTGTCTTTACTGCACTACTTCATCTACAGTCCTCACCACCTGTCTTCACTGCACTGCTTTATCTAAAGTCTTCACCACCTGTCTTCACTGTACTGCTTCATATACAGTCCTGACCACCTTTCTTCACTGCGCTGCTTCATTTACAGTCCTCATTGCCTTTCTTTACTGCGCTGCTTCATCTACAGTCCTCACCACCTGTCTTCACTGCACTGCTTTATCTAAAGTCTTCACCACCTGTCTTCACTGTACTGCTTCATATACAGGCCTCACCACCTGTCTTCACTGCGCTGCTTCATTTACAGTCTTCACTGCCTGTCTTTACTGCACTGCTTCATCTACAGTCCTCACCACCTGTCTTCACTGCACTGCTTCATCTACAGTCTTCACCACCTGTCTTCACTGTACTGCTTCATATACAGTCCTCACCACCTATCTTCACTGCGCTGCTTCATCTACAGTCCTCACCACCTGTCTTCACTGCACTGCTTCATCTACAGTCTTCACCACCTGTCTTCACTGCACTGCTTCATCTACAGTCCTCACCACCTGTCTTCACTGCACTGCTTCATCTACAGTCCTCACCAGCTGTCTTCACTGCACCGCTTCATATACAGTCCTCACCACCTGTCTTCACTGCACTGCTTCATCTACAGTCCTCACCACCTGTCTTCACTGCACTGCTTCATCTACAGTCCTCACCAGTTGTCTTCACTGCACCGCTTCATATACAGTCCTCACCACCTGTCTTCACTGCACTGCTTCACCTACAGTCCTCACCACCTTTCTTTACTGCACTGCTTCACCTACAGTCCTCACCGCCTGTCTTCACTGCACTGCTTCACCTACAGTCTTCACCACCTGTCTTCACTGCACTGTTCATCTACAGTCTTCACCACCTGTCTTCACTGCACTGATTCATCTACAGTCCTCACCACCTGTCTTTACTGCACTGCTTCATCTACAGTCTTCACCACCTGTCTTCACTGCACTGCGTCATCTACAGTCCTCACCACCTGTCTTCACTGCGCTGCTTTATCTACAGTCCTCACCACCTGTCTTTACTGCACTGCTTCATCTACAGTCCTCACCACCTGTCTTCACTGCACTGCTTCATCTACAGTCCTCACCACCTGTCTTCACTGCACTGCTTCATCTACAGTCCTCAACACCTGTCTTTACTGCACCGCTTCATCTACAGTCCTCACCACCTGTCTTTACTGCACTGCTTCATCTACAGTCCTCACCACCTGTCTTTACTGCACTGCTTCATCTACAGTCCTCACCACTTGTCTTCACTGTACTGCTTCATCTACAGTCCTCACCACCTGTCTTCACTGCACTGTTCATCTACAGTCCTCACCACCTGTCTTCACTGCACTGCTTCATCTACAGTCCTCACCACCTGTCTTCACTGCACTGCTTCATCTACAGTCCTCACCACCTGTCTTCACTGCACTGCTTCATCTATAGTCCTCACCACCTTTCCTAAACTCTTGCTCTTTAAGTACTAAATGCAGTCCAGCAGTGATGTTGACCAACGTGGTGGTCCCATTAACGTGTTGCTCTGAACTTTGTCTGGACCAGACCACTGTGAGGTGTATGAAGGTGGGATGCCATCTTCCTAAATCTAAAAATGTAAATCTAAAAAAAATGTTTAGCATCTATAATTATAATAATACGTTTTTATAAATAATACATTTTCACTATTATAAACCAGTGCTGTTAATTTAGTGCAGTGATTAATTGGTTAACAATATTTTGAAAGGACTTTATGAACATAATTACTATAATTAGTTATTCTAGTGTAAGAAACTCTATCCTGTAGAGGAGGCCATCACTCGGACACACGTCAGTTCACACTGTGTGTGTGTGTGTGTGCGTGTGTGTGTGTGTGTGTAGATATCACTGGTTAATATTCATTCATTTATCTTTTATTCATTCATTAATTTGTTCCTTTTAAGCCTCAGTCTAACCTGGCCAGAGGTCAACACACACACACACACACACACACACGCACACGCACATGCACACACACACACACGCACACACACACAGACAGACACACACACACACACACACACACACACACACACACACACACAGTTTAAGCTGTATTCTTACAGTTTTAATGGAGCAGAATTATTCATCATCATGATTATTGTGTGTTGTTTAATCTAATTAATGGATTTCTTGCTGAAACATACTAGATTAGATCAAAAGTAAAACTATTCTATTTGTTTACATTGCTGATTATGTTTACAGTGGTGGTGGTGATGGTGTTTACAGTGGTGGTGGTGATGGTGTTTACAGTGATGGTGATAATGTTAACAGTGGTAATGATGATGTTCACAGTGCCACTGATGAAGTTTATAGTGGTGGTGATGGTGTTTACAGTAGTGGTAATGGTGTTTACAGTGGTGTTGATGTTTACAGTGGTGGTGATGATGTTTACAGTGGTAATGATGAAGTTTACAGTGGTGGTGATGGTGTTTACAGTTATGGTGATGGTGTTTACAGTGGTGGTGATGTTTACAGTGGTGGTGATGATGTTTACAGTGGTGTTGGGGGTTTACAGTGGTGGTGATGGTGTTTACAGTGGTGGTGGTGGTGATGTTTACAGTGGTGGTGGGGGTTTACAGTGGTGTTGATGGTGTTTACAGTGGTGGTGATGGTGTTTACAGTGGTGGTGGGGGTTTACAGTGGTGGTGATGGTGTTTACAGTGGTGGTGATAGTGTTTACAGTGGTAGTGGTGGTGATGTTTACAGTGGTGGTGATGATGTTTACAGTGGTAATGATGATGTTTACAGTGGTAATGATGAAGTTTACAGTGGTGGTGATGATGTTTACAGTGGTAGTGATGATGTTTACCGTGGTAGTGGTGATGTTTATAGTGTTGTTTACAGTGGTGGCGATGATGTTTACAGTGATGGTGATGTTTACAGTGATAATGATGTTTACAGTGGTGGTGATGGTGTTTACAGAGGTGGTGATGATGTTTACAGTGGTGGTGATGGTGTTTACAGTGGTGGTGATGATGTTTATAGTGGTGGTGATGGTGTTTACAGTGGTGGTGGTGGTGTTTACAGTGGTGGTGATTGTGTTTACAGTGGTGGTGATGATGTTTACCGTGGTGGTGATGATGTTTACAGTGGTGGTGATGATGTTTACCGTGGTAGTGGTGATGTTTATAGTGTTCTTTACAGTGGTGGCAATGATGTTTACAGTGGTGGTGATGGTGTTTACAGTGGTGGTGATGATGTTTACAGTGGTGGTGATGGTGTTTACACTGGTTGTGATGATGTTTATAGTGGTGGTGATGGTGTTTACAGTGGTGGTGATGATATTTACAGTGGTAGTGGTGATGTTTATAGTGTTGTTTACAGTGGTGGCGATGATGTTTACAGTGGTGGTGATGTTTACTGTGGTGATGATGATGTTTACACTGGTGTTGATGTTTACAGTGGTGATGATTATGTTTATAGTGGTGGAGATGGTGTTTACAGTGGTGGTGATTATGTTTACAGTGGTGGTGTTTATGTTCACAGTGGTATTGGTGATGTTTACAGTGGTGGTGATGGTGTTTACAGTGGTGGTGATGGTGTTTACAGTGGTGGTAATGGTGTTTACAGTGGTGGTGGTGGTGATGTTTACAGTGGTGGTGATGGTGTTTACAGTGGTGGTGATGGTGTTTACAGTGGTGGTGATGATGTTTACAGTGGTGGTGATGGTGTTTACAGTGGTGGTAATGGTGTTTACAGTGGTGGTGGTGGTGATGTTTACAGTGGTGGTGATGGTGTTTACAGTGGTGGTGATGGTGTTTACAGTGGTGGTGGTGATGTTTACAGTGGTGGTGATGATGTTTACAGTGGTGGTGATGGTGTTTACAGTGGTGGTAATGGTGTTTACAGTGGTGGTGGTGGTGATGTTTACAGTGGTGGTGATGGTGTTTACAGTGGTGGTGATGGTGTTTACAGTGGTGGTGATGATGTTTACAGTGGTGGTGATGGTGTTTACAGTGGTGGTGGTGGTGATGTTTACAGTGGTGGTGATGGTGTTTACAGTGGTGGTGATGGTGTTTACAGTGGTGGTGATGATGTTTACAGTGGTGGTGATGGTGTTTACAGTGGTGGTGATGATGTTTACAGTGGTGTTGATGGTGTTTACAGTGGTGGTGATGATGTTTACAGTGGTGGTGATGGTGTTTACAGTGGTGGTGATGATGTTTACAGTGGTGGTGATGATGTTTACAGTGGTAGTGGTGATGTTTATAGTGTTGTTTACAGTGGAACTGGGAAATTTCAATAAGAAGTTGAATTTTGGAGGAAGAATGTATCCGCTGCACCATTTAGGGTGGATTAGGAGAATTCCAGAAAGAATCTGGTGGTAAAGAAGCTGAATATCAGGATGAGGGTGTTTATGTTGTACCATTTAAGGTGGAAGGGAGGAATTCTAATACGATCCTGGCTTTCAGCACAAAAATGCACCTGGAAGAAGAAGCGGAGTGAAAAACCTGAGAGTCCTGCTCTATAAACAGGATCTCCGTCTGGGACCCTCCATCACCAGCTCTGAGCTTCTTCTCTCCACTAAACAGAAAAATACCTGCATCCCAAACAAACCCCCCCCCAAACCAACACCCCCCCCCCCCCCCCCCCCCCCCCCCCCCCACACACACACACACACAGAAACCTGCCGAACACGGCTGCCCACACGCAGCGGCCGGGACGGATTTCACAATCCACAGATATTAGGCTTTAGGACCTCTTGTGGTATCCATGGTGATGAGTGAGTGTTCAGGTGTTTCCTGGAGAGAGTGGGGGTCTCCATGGAGATTTACAGTAAAGGTTCAGGCCGTCTCCTCCGAGGAGAGACTGACTCAGAGGGTGAGAGACAAGCCGAGAGAGGAGGAGAG
Source organism: Megaleporinus macrocephalus (assembly GCA_021613375.1). Taxonomy (NCBI): domain Eukaryota; kingdom Metazoa; phylum Chordata; class Actinopteri; order Characiformes; family Anostomidae; genus Megaleporinus; species Megaleporinus macrocephalus. The sequence goes on along the minus strand of CM038705.1, from coordinate 51,722,517 downwards.
AGATCAGGAGGAGGAGGAGGAGGAGGAGGAGGAGGAGGGGAGAGTCTTATAGAGTCCGTGTAACTGTAGTGGTCAGCTGAGTCACGGCCAGGAGCTGAACTGAAGACGAGATGTTGTCCACAGGATCTTCAAAACAATCAACAGAAATATCGCCACTGTGTTTACATGCTAAAGCTAACTACAGTAGAGGCGCTAACTCAATTGTGAATGGTGGTAATTTTTGGGGCGACTTTCTAAAACTGGATCTTAGATCTTTTCCAAAACTCAAAAAGTTTATTATACCTCATACAGTTCTCTCTCTGGCTTTAACCACCGATCTAAAACCTCCACGTGCTGCTAATTCAGCGCTGATCCAGAACCAGTCTGTCAGTTCAGGACATAAATATCAAAAACCTCTATAACGCTAATACACACCTTCACTTTTAAACAGATCCTTTTTAGACCTTAAATCTTACTCTGCTGCCACCTCTAAGAGGTTTCTAATACTATCCTAGCACTAAACTCACACCAGATTAAACACTTCGTCCACTGGGCTCAGAATCTTTGTGGCACCTCCTAGATTTCTCTCTCTGGCTTTTGATTTCAGAAATCTCCAAATCACCTTCGCTAAGTCCAGTGGTGAACCAGAGCTAGACCATCATTTTGGGCCATGAAGGTCAGAACTAGAAAAAAAACCACTACAATTATGCTAATTTCTGCTAGCACCCCTATGAGGTTTCTTATAGTGTGCTAGCGCTAAGCTAACGCTAAATGAAACAGATGTTTCAGTAGGGGCTAACTCTTACTAGCGCCTCATACGCTCCTGCTATCATTTCTGCTGGCACCTCAAAGAGGTTTCTAATACTATACTAGCACTAAACGCACACCAGTCAGTACACAGGCAGGAGATCTGGGCCATTCTGGATTAAACGTGTCCTTCACTGGGCTTAAAGTGTTTGTAGCTCCTCAGATTCTTCTCTTTCTGGCTTTAACGAGTTCCTGAAACCTACAGTTATACATCTTATACGTTATATATTAATAACCGACTGAGTCGAATTATTCATTGTGGATTTTTGAGTATACTCAGCTAACTTTACTACATACTACACACCTAAACAGTACTTAGTGTTGAGAGTGCAATCGTAACACACCCTGTGATTACTGTGAGCTCGCGAGTCCACCGGTGACAGGTGCTGTTTAGCCTGAAGCTGTGCTGAAAATGAGTCTGAGCTGAAACGAGTCACCGGCGTTCCGAGACCAGCAGCTCTCGTTTGTGAGGCGTCCGAGGCGCACGGTTCGGGGGGAACTCTCGGTGGGGTTCCAGAATTAAATCAAGTGACTATTGTTACCGTCTGAGACGCCATTATGGTGTCAGACTAGGAACTGTGTGTGAAGCTCAGACGAGGAAGACCTGCTTTACCGCGAGCGGAATTAAAGAGGGATCTGGAAAGGTCTTTAATCGCGTCACCTCGTCCCGCAGCGCAGCACTTAGCAGGTTCCTGTTCTCGCTCAGTAAATTACCGCCATTACTCTCCAGTGTTCACGTCTCTGTCTCGTCTGTCTGAGCGTCTAGCAGCGCTACAGCAGAACCAGCGCACCACTGGCACTCAGCAGGGACCAGGCTTTAGCTCCTCGGCCTGTAGCGGCGCTGACCAACCAGAGGAGCCTCTCGTGTCGGGATCAGACTGTCTGATGTTTTTGTCCGTCACTGTGTTCACTTTGTCGTACTTTTTAAAGTAAGTACCCGCATGAGATTTTGTAGTGAACAGTAACCTCACACGCTCCTGCTCTCACTTCTCATTTCTGCGGCACATCTCAGAGGTTTCCAGTAGCATGTTAGCAAACTCACACCAGTAGGTACCCATTTTATTTGGCCAATTTAAGTTCACACCATGCTTCACATGCAAAACTCTTTGTAGCACCTCACGTCCTCACGTCCTCACGTCCTCACTCTAGCTCCTAGATTTCTCTCTCTGGCTTCTGGTTTACATTGGTGATGGTGTTTACAGTGGTGGTGATGTTTACATTGGTGATGGTGTTTACAGTGGTGGTGATGTTTACAGTGGTGGTGATGGTGTTTACAGTGGTGGTGATGTTTACATTGGTGATGGTGTTTACAGTGGTGGTGATGTTTACATTGGTGATGGTGTTTACAGTGGTGGTGATGTTTACAGTGGTGGTGATGGTGTTTACAGTGGTGGTGATGTTTACATTGGTGATGGTGTTTACAGTGGTGGTGGTGATGGTGTTTACAGTGGTGGTGACGTTTACATTGGTGATGGTGTTTACAGTGGTGGTGATGTTTACAGTGGTGGTGATGTTTACATTGTTGGTGATGTTTACATTGGTGATGGTGTTTACAGTGGTGGTGGTGGTGATGTTTACAGTGGTGGTGATGTTTACATTGGTGTTGGTGTTTACAGTGGTGGTGGTGGTGATGTTTACAGTGGTGGTGATGTTTACATTGGTGATGATGTTTACAGTGGTGGTGATGTTTACATTGGTGATGAAGTTTACAGTGGTGGTGTTGTTTACAGTGGTGGTGATGTTTACATTGGTGTTGATGTTTACATTGGTAATGGTGTTTACAGTGGTGTTGATGATGTTTACAGTGGTGGTGATGGTGTTTACAGTGGTGGTGATTATGTTTACAGTGGTGGTGATGTTTACATTGGTGATGGTGTTTACAGTGGTGGTGGTGGTGATGTTTACAGTGGTGGTGATGTTTACATTGGTGATGATGTTTACATTGGTGGTGATGTTTACAGTGGTGGTGATGTTTACATTGGTGATGATGTTTACAGTGGTGGTGATGTTTACATTGGTGATGAAGTTTACAGTGGTGGTGTTGTTTACAGTGGTGGTGATGTTTACATTGGTGTTGATGTTTACATTGGTAATGGTGTTTACAGTGGTGTTGATGATGTTTACAGTGGTGGTGATGGTGTTTACAGTGGTGGTGATTATGTTTACAGTGGTGGTGATGTTTACAT
>CM038705.1:51712045-51714545 GCA_021613375.1 Megaleporinus macrocephalus | reverse complement strand
GATAGAGTGGTCAGTGGAGCTGATAGAATGGTCAGTGGAGCTGGTAGAGTGGTCAGTGGAGCTGGTAGAGTGGTCAGTGGAGCTGATAGAGTGGTCAGTGGAGCTGATAGAGTGGTCAGTGGGGCTGAAGGAGTGGTCAGCAGGGCTGATAGAGTGGTCAGTGGAGCTGATAGAGTGGACATTGGAGCTGATATAGTGGTCACTGGAGCTGATAGAGTGGTCTGTGGAGCTGATAGAGTGGTCAGTGGAGCTGGTAGAGTGGTCAGTGGAGCTGATAGAGTGGTCTGTGGAGCTGGTAGAGTGGTCTGTGGAGCTGATAGAGTGGTCAGTGGAGCTGATAGAGTGGTCAGTGGAGCTGGTAGAGTGGTCAGTGGAGCTGGTAGAGTGGTCAGTGGAGCTGATAGAGTGGTCTGTGGAGCTGGTAGAGTGGTCTGTGAAGCTGGTAGAGTGGTCAGTGGAGCTGGTAGAGTGGTCTGTGAAGCTGGTAGAGTGGTCTGTGGAGCTGATAGTGGTCAGTGGAGCTGATAGAGTGGTCAGTGGAGCTGATAGAGTGGTCAGTGGAGCTGGTAGAGTGGTCTGTGGAGCTGATAGAGTGGTCTGTGGAGCTGGTAGAGTGGTCAGTGGAGCTGGTAGAGTGGTCAGTGGAGCTGATAGAGTGGTCTGTGGAGCTGGTAGAGTGGTCTGTGGAGCTGATAGTGGTCAGTGGAGCTGATAGAGTGGTCAGTGGAGCTGGTAGAGTGGTCTGTGGAGCTGATAGTGGTCAGTGGAGCTGGTAGAGTGGTCAGTGGAGCTGGTAGAGTGGTCTGTGGAGCTGATAGAGTGGTCTGTGGAGCTGGTAGAGTGGTCAGTGGAGCTGGTAGAGTGGTCAGTGGAGCTGATAGAGTGGTCTGTGGAGCTGGTAGAGTGGTCTGTGGAGCTGATAGTGGTCAGTGGAGCTGATAGAGTGGTCAGTGGAGCTGGTAGAGTGGTCTGTGGAGCTGATAGTGGTCAGTGGAGCTGATAGTGGTCAGTGGAGCTGGTAGAGTGGTCTGTGGAGCTGATAGAGTGGTCTGTGGAGCTGATAGAGTGGTCTGTGGAGCTGGTAGAGTGGTCTGTGAAGCTGGTAGAGTGGTCAGTGGAGCTGGTAGAGTGGTCTGTGGAGCTGATAGAGTGGTCAGTGGAGCTGGTAGAGTGGTCAGTGGAGCTGGTAGAGTGGTCAGTGGAGCTGGTAGAGTGGTCAGTGGAGCTGATAGAGTGGTCAGTGGAGCTGGTAGAGTGGTCTGTGGAGCTGGTAGAGTGGTCTGTGAAGCTGGTAGAGTGGTCAGTGGAGCTGGTAGAGTGGTCAGTGGAGCTGGTAGAGTGGTCAGTGGAGCTGGTAGAGTGGTCAGTGGAGCTGATAGAGTGGTCAGTGGAGCTGGTAGAGTGGTCTGTGGAGCTGGTAGAGTGGTCTGTGAAGCTGGTAGAGTGGTCAGTGGAGCTGATAGAGTGGTCAGTGGAGCTGGTAGAGTGGTCTGTGGAGCTGGTAGAGTGGTCAGTGGAGCTGGTAGAGTGGTCAGTGGAGCTGGTAGAGTGGTCAGTGGAGCTGTACTGTTGATGCTGTACTGTGTTGCAGGTCGTGGCTTGTGAGTCAGGAGTTATAATCCAGAGGTCATGACCCTATAAGTGTCTTTGATCAGCCTGGGCTCAGCTCATGCTGCCCTGTCGGAGGTGGTCAGTAAGTAACCGCATCATGCTGGCACTCCGGCAGATGAGGGGGGGTTTGGTGGTGGGCTGCTGTGGAGGAGCTTTGTGTCTCTCTGTCTCGCTGGACTGGTTGCGTAACTCTGGGGTGTTATTGGAGTCTGAGTACTGCTGAGTGGTGAACTGGGGGTCTGTCGGGCTTTCAGGTGCTGTGAGAACAGGTTTTGTTCACTTTGTAGTTCCCGTCTCCGTCCTGTCTCTGACGCCCTGCGGGGGGAGGTGGTGGTGGTGGGGGTGAGAGAGGCAGCAAGGCCTGCAGCTCAGTGAGAGTCTTTCTTCCAGGAATTTACTTTGGAGTTTATCCACAAGTCAGATCTCGAAATCTAGATCAGCTAGAGCTGCCCTGGCCAACGGTAAGTTCTGTTACTGTGAAACTGAAGCACGAGGTCCAACACAAACACCTCAGCACGAGAACTGATGCAGAAGAAGCTTCTTGAAATGGTCTCCACGGCTGAGCAGGTGCACCCAAGCCTAAGATCACCATGTGGAATGGCAAACTTCAACTGGAGCGGCATAAAGCATAAAGTTGTTCAGTATCAGACCACACAGGATGGGCAGCTGTTCAGTATCAGACCACACAGGATGGGCAGTTGTTCAGTATCAGACCACACAGGATGGGCAGTTGTTCAGTATCAGACCACACAGGATGGGCAGCTGTTCAGTATCAGACCACACAGGATGGGCAGTTGTTCAGTATCAGACCACACAGGATGGGCAGCTGTTCAGTATCAGACCACACAGGATGGGCAGTTGTTCAGTATCAGACCACACAGGATGGGCA
>CM038705.1:51674545-51704545 GCA_021613375.1 Megaleporinus macrocephalus | reverse complement strand
CCATCACCACCACTACAAACACCATCACCACCACTATAAACACCATCACCACCACAACTGTAAACACCACCACCACAATTGTAAACACCACCACAACTGTAAACACCACCACCACAACTGTAAACACCACCACAACTGTAAACACCACCACCACCACCACTGTAAACACCATCCCCACCACTATAAACACCATCATCACCACCACTGTAAACACCATCACCACCACTGTAAACATCATCATCACCACCACTGTAAACATCATCACCACCACTGTAAACATCATCATCACCACCACTGTAAACACCATCACCACCACTGTAAACACCATCACGACCACTGTAAACATCATCATCACCACAACTGTAAACCCCATCACCACCACTACAAACACCATCACCACCAATGTAAACACCATCACCACCACCACTGTAAACACCCTCACCACCACTGTAAACATCATCATCACCACCACTGTAAACATCATCATCACCACTGTAAACACCATCATCACCACTGTAAACACCATCATCACCACCACTGTAAACACCATCATCATCATCACCACTGTAAACACCATCATCACCACCACCACTGTAAACACCATCACCACCACTGTAAACACCATCATCACCACAACTGTAAACACCATCACCACCACTGTAAACATCATCTTCACCACCACTGTAAACATCATCACCACCACTGTAAACATCATCATCACCACCACTGTAAACACCATCACGACCACTGTAAACATCATCATCACCACAACTGTAAACACCATCACCACCACTACAAACACCATCACCACCACCACTGTAAACACCCTCACCACCACTTTAAACATCATCATCACCACCACTGTAAACACCACCACCAATGTAAACATCATCACCACCACTGTAAACATCATCATCACCACCACTGTAAACACCATCATCACCACTGTAAACACCATCATCACCACCACTGTAAACATAATCATCACCACCACTGTAAACATCACCACCACAACTGTAAACACCACCACCACAACTGTAAACACCACCACAACTGTAAACACCACCACCACCACTGTAAACACCATCCCCACCACTATAAACACCATCATCACCACCACTGTAAACACCATCACCACCACTGTAAACATCATCATCACCACCACTGTAAACATCATCACCACCACTGTAAACATCATCATCACCACCACTGTAAACACCATCACCACCACTGTAAACACCATCACGACCACTGTAAACATCATCGTCACCACAACTGTAAACCCCATCACCACCACTACAAACACCATCACCACCACTGTAAACACAATCACCACCACCACTGTAAACACCCTCACCACCACTTTAAACATCATCATCACCACCACTGTAAACACCATCACCAATGTAAACATCATCACCACCACTGTAAACATCATCATCACCACCACTGTAAACACCATCATCACCACTGTAAACACCATCATCACCACCACTGTAAACATAATCATCACCACCACTGTAAACATCACCACCACAACTGTAAACACCACCACCACAACTGTAAACACCACCACAACTGTAAACACCACCACCACCACTGTAAACACCATCCCCACCACTATAAACACCATCATCACCACCACTGTAAACACCATCATCACCACTGTAAACACCATCATCACCACTGTAAACACCATCATCACCACCACTGTAAACACCATCATCATCATCACCACTGTAAACACCATCATCACCACCACCACTGTAAACACCATCACCACCACTGTAAACACCATCATCACCACAACTGTAAACACCATCACCACCACTGTAAACATCATCTTCACCACCACTGTAAACATCATCACCACCACTGTAAACATCATCATCACCACCACTGTAAACACCATCACCACCACTGTAAACACCATCACGACCACTGTAAACATCATCATCACCACAACTGTAAACACCATCACCACCACTACAAACACCATCACCACCACCACTGTAAACACCCTCACCACCACTTTAAACATCATCATCACCACCACTGTAAACACCATCACCAATGTAAACATCATCACCACCACTGTAAACATCATCATCACCACCACTGTAAACACCATCATCACCACTGTAAACACCATCATCACCACCACTGTAAACATAATCATCACCACCACTGTAAACATCACCACCACAACTGTAAACACCACCACCACAACTGTAAACACCACCACAACTGTAAACACCACCACCACCACTGTAAACACCATCCCCACCACTATAAACACCATCATCACCACCACTGTAAACACCATCACCACCACTGTAAACATCATCATCACCACCACTGTAAACATCATCACCACCACTGTAAACATCATCATCACCACCACTGTAAACACCATCACCACCACTGTAAACACCATCACGACCACTGTAAACATCATCATCACCACAACTGTAAACCCCATCACCACCACTACAAACACCATCACCACCACTGTAAACACAATCACCACCACCACTGTAAACACCCTCACCACCACTTTAAACATCATCATCACCACCACTGTAAACACCATCACCAATGTAAACATCATCACCACCACTGTAAACATCATCATCACCACCACTGTAAACACCATCATCACCACTGTAAACACCATCATCACCACCACTGTAAACATAATCATCACCACCACTGTAAACATCACCACCACAACTGTAAACACCACCACCACAACTGTAAACACCACCACAACTGTAAACACCACCACCACCACTGTAAACACCATCCCCACCACTATAAACACCATCATCACCACCACTGTAAACACCATCACCACCACTGTAAACATCATCATCACCACCACTGTAAACATCATCACCAACACTGTAAACATCATCATCACCACCACTGTAAACACCATCACCACCACTGTAAACACCATCACGACCACTGTAAACATCATCATCACCACAACTGTAAACCCCATCACCACCACTACAAACACCATCACCACCACTGTAAACACCATCACCACCACCACTGTAAACACCCTCACCACCACTGTAAACATCATCATCACCACCACTGTAAACATCATCATCACCACTGTAAACACCATCATCACCACCACTGTAAACACCATCATCATCACCACTGTAAACACCATCATCACCACCACTGTAAACACCATCACCACCACTGTAAACACCATCATCACCACAACTGTAAACATCATCATCATCACCACCACTGTAAACATTATCATCACCACCACTGTAAACATCACCACCACCACTGTAAACACCATCATCACCACCACTGTAAACATTATCATCACCACCACTGTAAACACCATCATCACCACTGTAAACACCATCATCACCACCACTGTAAACACCATCATCATCATCACCACTGTAAACACCATCATCACCACCACCACCACTGTAAACACCATCACCACCACTGTAAACACCATCATCACCACAACTGTAAACACCATCACCACCACTGTAAACATCATCTTCACCACCACTGTAAACATCATCACCACCACTGTAAACATCATCATCACCACCACTGTAAACACCATCACCACCACTGTAAACACCATCACGACCACTGTAAACATCATCATCACCACAACTGTAAACACCATCACCACCACTACAAACACCATCACCACCACCACTGTAAACACCCTCACCACCACTTTAAACATCATCATCACCACCACTGTAAACACCATCACCAATGTAAACATCATCACCACCACTGTAAACATCATCATCACCACCACTGTAAACACCATCACCACCACTGTAAACACCATCATCACCACCACTGTAAACATAATCATCACCACCACTGTAAACATCACCACCACAACTGTAAACACCACCACCACAACTGTAAACACCACCACAACTGTAAACACCACCACCACCACTGTAAACACCATCCCCACCACTATAAACACCATCATCACCACCACTGTAAACACCATCACCACCACTGTAAACATCATCATCACCACCACTGTAAACATCATCACCACCACTGTAAACATCATCATCACCACCACTGTAAACACCATCACCACCACTGTAAACACCATCACGACCACTGTAAACATCATCATCACCACAACTGTAAACCCCATCACCACCACTACAAACACCATCACCACCACTGTAAACACAATCACCACCACCACTGTAAACACCCTCACCACCACTTTAAACATCATCATCACCACCACTGTAAACACCATCACCAATGTAAACATCATCACCACCACTGTAAACATCATCATCACCACCACTGTAAACACCATCATCACCACTGTAAACACCATCATCACCACCACTGTAAACATAATCATCACCACCACTGTAAACATCACCACCACAACTGTAAACACCACCACCACAACTGTAAACACCACCACAACTGTAAACACCACCACCACCACTGTAAACACCATCCCCACCACTATAAACACCATCATCACCACCACTGTAAACACCATCATCACCACTGTAAACACCATCATCACCACTGTAAACACCATCATCACCACCACTGTAAACACCATCATCATCATCACCACTGTAAACACCATCATCACCACCACCACTGTAAACACCATCACCACCACTGTAAACACCATCATCACCACAACTGTAAACACCATCACCACCACTGTAAACATCATCTTCACCACCACTGTAAACATCATCACCACCACTGTAAACATCATCATCACCACCACTGTAAACACCATCACCACCACTGTAAACACCATCACGACCACTGTAAACATCATCATCACCACAACTGTAAACACCATCACCACCACTACAAACACCATCACCACCACCACTGTAAACACCCTCACCACCACTTTAAACATCATCATCACCACCACTGTAAACACCATCACCAATGTAAACATCATCACCACCACTGTAAACATCATCATCACCACCACTGTAAACACCATCATCACCACTGTAAACACCATCATCACCACCACTGTAAACATAATCATCACCACCACTGTAAACATCACCACCACAACTGTAAACACCACCACCACAACTGTAAACACCACCACAACTGTAAACACCACCACCACCACTGTAAACACCATCCCCACCACTATAAACACCATCATCACCACCACTGTAAACACCATCACCACCACTGTAAACATCATCATCACCACCACTGTAAACATCATCACCACCACTGTAAACATCATCATCACCACCACTGTAAACACCATCACCACCACTGTAAACACCATCACGACCACTGTAAACATCATCATCACCACAACTGTAAACCCCATCACCACCACTACAAACACCATCACCACCACTGTAAACACAATCACCACCACCACTGTAAACACCCTCACCACCACTTTAAACATCATCATCACCACCACTGTAAACACCATCACCAATGTAAACATCATCACCACCACTGTAAACATCATCATCACCACCACTGTAAACACCATCATCACCACTGTAAACACCATCATCACCACCACTGTAAACATAATCATCACCACCACTGTAAACATCACCACCACAACTGTAAACACCACCACCACAACTGTAAACACCACCACAACTGTAAACACCACCACCACCACTGTAAACACCATCCCCACCACTATAAACACCATCATCACCACCACTGTAAACACCATCACCACCACTGTAAACATCATCATCACCACCACTGTAAACATCATCACCAACACTGTAAACATCATCATCACCACCACTGTAAACACCATCACCACCACTGTAAACACCATCACGACCACTGTAAACATCATCATCACCACAACTGTAAACCCCATCACCACCACTACAAACACCATCACCACCACTGTAAACACCATCACCACCACCACTGTAAACACCCTCACCACCACTGTAAACATCATCATCACCACCACTGTAAACATCATCATCACCACTGTAAACACCATCATCACCACCACTGTAAACACCATCATCATCACCACTGTAAACACCATCATCACCACCACTGTAAACACCATCACCACCACTGTAAACACCATCATCACCACAACTGTAAACATCATCATCATCACCACCACTGTAAACATTATCATCACCACCACTGTAAACATCACCACCACCACTGTAAACACCATCATCACCACCACTGTAAACATTATCATCACCACCACTGTAAACACCATCATCACCACTGTAAACACCATCATCACCACCACTGTAAACACCATCATCATCATCACCACTGTAAACACCATCATCACCACCACCACCACTGTAAACACCATCACCACCACTGTAAACACCATCATCACCACAACTGTAAACACCATCACCACCACTGTAAACATCATCTTCACCACCACTGTAAACATCATCACCACCACTGTAAACATCATCATCACCACCACTGTAAACACCATCACCACCACTGTAAACACCATCACGACCACTGTAAACATCATCATCACCACAACTGTAAACACCATCACCACCACTACAAACACCATCACCACCACCACTGTAAACACCCTCACCACCACTTTAAACATCATCATCACCACCACTGTAAACACCATCACCAATGTAAACATCATCACCACCACTGTAAACATCATCATCACCACCACTGTAAACACCATCACCACCACTGTAAACACCATCATCACCACCACTGTAAACATAATCATCACCACCACTGTAAACATCACCACCACAACTGTAAACACCACCACCACAACTGTAAACACCACCACAACTGTAAACACCACCACCACCACTGTAAACACCATCCCCACCACTATAAACACCATCATCACCACCACTGTAAACACCATCACCACCACTGTAAACATCATCATCACCACCACTGTAAACATCATCACCACCACTGTAAACATCATCATCACCACCACTGTAAACACCATCACCACCACTGTAAACACCATCACGACCACTGTAAACATCATCATCACCACAACTGTAAACCCCATCACCACCACTACAAACACCATCACCACCACTGTAAACACAATCACCACCACCACTGTAAACACCCTCACCACCACTTTAAACATCATCATCACCACCACTGTAAACACCATCACCAATGTAAACATCATCACCACCACTGTAAACATCATCATCACCACCACTGTAAACACCATCATCACCACTGTAAACACCATCATCACCACCACTGTAAACATCATCATCATCACCACCACTGTAAACATAATCATCACCACCACTGTAAACATCACCACCACAACTGTAAACACCACCACCACAACTGTAAACACCACCACAACTGTAAACACCACCACCACCACTGTAAACACCATCCCCACCACTATAAACACCATCATCACCACCACTGTAAACACCATCACCACCACTGTAAACATCATCATCACCACCACTGTAAACATCATCACCAACACTGTAAACATCATCATCACCACCACTGTAAACACCATCACCACCACTGTAAACACCATCACGACCACTGTAAACATCATCATCACCACAACTGTAAACCCCATCACCACCACTACAAACACCATCACCACCACTGTAAACACCATCACCACCACCACTGTAAACACCCTCACCACCACTGTAAACATCATCATCACCACCACTGTAAACATCATCATCACCACTGTAAACACCATCATCACCACCACTGTAAACACCATCATCATCACCACTGTAAACACCATCATCACCACCACTGTAAACACCATCACCACCACTGTAAACACCATCATCACCACAACTGTAAACATCATCATCATCACCACCACTGTAAACATTATCATCACCACCACTGTAAACATCACCACCACCACTGTAAACACCATCATCACCACCACTGTAAACATTATCATCACCACCACTGTAAACACCATCATCACCACTGTAAACACCATCATCACCACCACTGTAAACACCATCATCATCATCACCACTGTAAACACCATCATCACCACCACCACCACTGTAAACACCATCACCACCACTGTAAACACCATCATCACCACAACTGTAAACACCATCACCACCACTGTAAACATCATCTTCACCACCACTGTAAACATCATCACCACCACTGTAAACATCATCATCACCACCACTGTAAACACCATCACCACCACTGTAAACACCATCACGACCACTGTAAACATCATCATCACCACAACTGTAAACACCATCACCACCACTACAAACACCATCACCACCACCACTGTAAACACCCTCACCACCACTTTAAACATCATCATCACCACCACTGTAAACACCATCACCAATGTAAACATCATCACCACCACTGTAAACATCATCATCACCACCACTGTAAACACCATCACCACCACTGTAAACACCATCATCACCACCACTGTAAACATAATCATCACCACCACTGTAAACATCACCACCACAACTGTAAACACCACCACCACAACTGTAAACACCACCACAACTGTAAACACCACCACCACCACTGTAAACACCATCCCCACCACTATAAACACCATCATCACCACCACTGTAAACACCATCACCACCACTGTAAACATCATCATCACCACCACTGTAAACATCATCACCACCACTGTAAACATCATCATCACCACCACTGTAAACACCATCACCACCACTGTAAACACCATCACGACCACTGTAAACATCATCATCACCACAACTGTAAACCCCATCACCACCACTACAAACACCATCACCACCACTGTAAACACAATCACCACCACCACTGTAAACACCCTCACCACCACTTTAAACATCATCATCACCACCACTGTAAACACCATCACCAATGTAAACATCATCACCACCACTGTAAACATCATCATCACCACCACTGTAAACACCATCATCACCACTGTAAACACCATCATCACCACCACTGTAAACATAATCATCACCACCACTGTAAACATCACCACCACAACTGTAAACACCACCACCACAACTGTAAACACCACCACAACTGTAAACACCACCACCACCACTGTAAACACCATCCCCACCACTATAAACACCATCATCACCACCACTGTAAACACCATCATCACCACTGTAAACACCATCATCACCACTGTAAACACCATCATCACCACCACTGTAAACACCATCATCATCATCACCACTGTAAACACCATCATCACCACCACCACTGTAAACACCATCACCACCACTGTAAACACCATCATCACCACAACTGTAAACACCATCACCACCACTGTAAACATCATCTTCACCACCACTGTAAACATCATCACCACCACTGTAAACATCATCATCACCACCACTGTAAACACCATCACCACCACTGTAAACACCATCACGACCACTGTAAACATCATCATCACCACAACTGTAAACACCATCACCACCACTACAAACACCATCACCACCACCACTGTAAACACCCTCACCACCACTTTAAACATCATCATCACCACCACTGTAAACACCATCACCACCACTGTAAACACCATCATCACCACCACTGTAAACATAATCATCACCACCACTGTAAACATCACCACCACAACTGTAAACACCACCACCACAACTGTAAACACCACCACAACTGTAAACACCACCACCACCACTGTAAACACCATCCCCACCACTATAAACACCATCATCACCACCACTGTAAACACCATCACCACCACTGTAAACATCATCATCACCACCACTGTAAACATCATCACCACCACTGTAAACATCATCATCACCACCACTGTAAACACCATCACCACCACTGTAAACACCATCACGACCACTGTAAACATCATCATCACCACAACTGTAAACCCCATCACCACCACTACAAACACCATCACCACCACTGTAAACACAATCACCACCACCACTGTAAACACCCTCACCACCACTTTAAACATCATCATCACCACCACTGTAAACACCATCACCAATGTAAACATCATCACCACCACTGTAAACATCATCATCACCACCACTGTAAACACCATCATCACCACTGTAAACACCATCATCACCACCACTGTAAACATAATCATCACCACCACTGTAAACATCACCACCACAACTGTAAACACCACCACCACAACTGTAAACACCACCACAACTGTAAACACCACCACCACCACTGTAAACACCATCCCCACCACTATAAACACCATCATCACCACCACTGTAAACACCATCATCACCACTGTAAACACCATCATCACCACTGTAAACACCATCATCACCACCACTGTAAACACCATCATCATCATCACCACTGTAAACACCATCATCACCACCACCACTGTAAACACCATCACCACCACTGTAAACACCATCATCACCACCACTGTAAACACCATCATCACCACTGTAAACACCATCATCACCACCACTGTAAACATAATCATCACCACCACTGTAAACATCACCACCACAACTGTAAACACCACCACCACAACTGTAAACACCACCACAACTGTAAACACCACCACCACCACTGTAAACACCATCCCCACCACTATAAACACCATCATCACCACCACTGTAAACACCATCACCACCACTGTAAACATCATCATCACCACCACTGTAAACATCATCACCAACACTGTAAACATCATCATCACCACCACTGTAAACACCATCACCACCACTGTAAACACCATCACGACCACTGTAAACATCATCATCACCACAACTGTAAACCCCATCACCACCACTACAAACACCATCACCACCACTGTAAACACCATCACCACCACCACTGTAAACACCCTCACCACCACTGTAAACATCATCATCACCACCACTGTAAACATCATCATCACCACTGTAAACACCATCATCACCACCACTGTAAACACCATCATCATCACCACTGTAAACACCATCATCACCACCACTGTAAACACCATCACCACCACTGTAAACACCATCATCACCACAACTGTAAACATCATCATCATCACCACCACTGTAAACATTATCATCACCACCACTGTAAACATCACCACCACCACTGTAAACACCATCATCACCACCACTGTAAACATTATCATCACCACCACTGTAAACACCATCATCACCACTGTAAACACCATCATCACCACCACTGTAAACACCATCATCATCATCACCACTGTAAACACCATCATCACCACCACCACCACTGTAAACACCATCACCACCACTGTAAACACCATCATCACCACAACTGTAAACACCATCACCACCACTGTAAACATCATCTTCACCACCACTGTAAACATCATCACCACCACTGTAAACATCATCATCACCACCACTGTAAACACCATCACCACCACTGTAAACACCATCACGACCACTGTAAACATCATCATCACCACAACTGTAAACACCATCACCACCACTACAAACACCATCACCACCACCACTGTAAACACCCTCACCACCACTTTAAACATCATCATCACCACCACTGTAAACACCATCACCAATGTAAACATCATCACCACCACTGTAAACATCATCATCACCACCACTGTAAACACCATCACCACCACTGTAAACACCATCATCACCACCACTGTAAACATAATCATCACCACCACTGTAAACATCACCACCACAACTGTAAACACCACCACCACAACTGTAAACACCACCACAACTGTAAACACCACCACCACCACTGTAAACACCATCCCCACCACTATAAACACCATCATCACCACCACTGTAAACACCATCACCACCACTGTAAACATCATCATCACCACCACTGTAAACATCATCACCACCACTGTAAACATCATCATCACCACCACTGTAAACACCATCACCACCACTGTAAACACCATCACGACCACTGTAAACATCATCATCACCACAACTGTAAACCCCATCACCACCACTACAAACACCATCACCACCACTGTAAACACCATCACCACCACTACAAACACCATCACCACCACTGTAAACACCATCACCACCACCACTGTAAACACCCTCACCACCACTGTAAACATCATCATCACCACAACTGTAAACATCATCATCACCACCACTGTAAACATTATCATCACCACCACTGTAAACACCATCACCACCACTGTAAACATCATCATCACCACCACTGTAAACACCATCACCACCACTGTAAACACCATCATGACCACTGTAAACATCATCATCACCACAACTGTAAACCCCATCACCACCACTACAAACACCATCACCACCACTGTAAACACCATCACCACCACTACAAACACCATCACCACCACTGTAAACACCATCACCACCACCACTGTAAACACCCTCACCACCACTGTAAACATCATCATCACCACAACTGTAAACATCATCATCACCACCACTGTAAACATTATCATCACCACCACTGTAAACATCACCACCACCACTGTAAACACCATCATCACCACCACTGTAAACATTATCATCACCACCACTGTAAACACCATCATCACCACTGTAAACACCATCATCACCACCACTGTAAACACCATCATCATCATCACCACTGTAAACACCATCATCACCACCACCACTGTAAACACCATAACCACCACTGTAAACACCATCATCACCACAACTGTAAACACCATCACCACCACTGTAAACATCATCTTCACCACCACTGTAAACATCATCACCACCACTGTAAACATCATCATCACCACCACTGTAAACACCATCACCACCACTGTAAACACCATCACGACCACTGTAAACATCATCATCACCACAACTGTAAACACCATCACCACCACTACAAACACCATCACCACCACCACTGTAAACACCCTCACCACCACTTTAAACATCATCATCACCACCACTGTAAACACCATCACCAATGTAAACATCATCACCACCACTGTAAACATCATCATCACCACCACTGTAAACACCATCATCACCACTGTAAACACCATCATCACCACCACTGTAAACACCATCATCATCACCACTGTAAACACCATCATCACACCACTGTAAACACCATCACCACCACTGTAAACACCATCATCACCACAACTGTAAACATCATCATCACCACCACTGTAAACATCACCACCACCACTGTAAACACCATCATCACCACCACTGTAAACATTATCATCACCACCACTGTAAACACCATCATCACCACTGTAAACACCATCATCACCACCACTGTAAACACCATCATCATCATCACCACTGTAAACACCATAATCACCACCACCACTGTAAACACCATCACCACCACTGTAAACATCATCATCACCACAACTGTAAACATCATCATCACCACCACTGTAAACATCACCACCACCACTGTAAACACCATCATCACCACCACTGTAAACATCATCATCCCCACCACTGTAAACATCATCATCATCACCACTGTAAACACCATCATCACCACCACTGTAAACATCATCATCACCACTGTAAACATCATCATCACCACCACTGTAAACACCATCATCACCACCACTGTAAACACCATCATCACCACTGTAAACACCACCACCACTGTAAACACCATCACCACCATTATGGGCCAGTTTGTGTGTTTGTGTGGCAGCACACTACCTGTTACACATACACACACCTGCTGAGTGTGCTAAAATTCGTTGACATAAAATGACCTTTCATTAGTATCCCTACCACTCTCTTACACACACACACACACACACACACTCTCTCTCTCTCACACACACACACACACACACACTCACTCTCTCTCTCTCTTTTACACACACACATACACTCTCTCTAACTCACACACGCACACAAACACACCCTCTCTCTCTCTTTTTCTCACACACTCACACACATGCACACACACTCACACACATACACACACTCTCCCAGTGTTTCACGCCGTGCCTCTTCCTGCAGGGCTTATCTCTGATGTGATTGGACAGCTCCTGGGGTAGTTCTGGCCTGTGATTGGCTGTCTCACAGTGGGATCCTCTGTGAGGGTTCTGTCTCTCTGCCAGCCGCATGGCATCATGGGAGAAATTGGGCAGGAGTGTACTGTCTGTGTTCCACCTGTTTGGGAGGATGTGTGTTTATTAGTGTTGGAGTAACACAGTGAACAGTAACCACTGTTACTATTACTATCACTATTACTGTCACTGTTACTATTACTATCACTATTACTGTCACTGTTACTATTACTATTACTATTACTGTCACTGTTACTATTACTATCACTATGACTGTCACTGTTACCATCACTTTTACTATTACTGTCACTGTTACTATTACTATTACTATTACTATTACTGTCACTGTTACTGTTACTGTTACTATTACTATTACTGTCACTGTTACTATTACTATTACTATTACTGTCACTGTTACTATTACTATCACTATTACTGTCACTGTTACCATCACTTTTACTATTACTGTCACTGTTAGTATTACTATCACTATTACTGTCACTGTTACTATTACTATCACTATTACTGTCACTGTTACTATTACTATTACTATTACTGTCACTGTTACCATCACTTTTACTATTACTGTCACTGTTACTATTACTATCACTATTACTGTCACTGTTACTATTACTATTACTATTACTATTACTGTCACTGTTACTGTTACTATTACTATTATTGTCACTGTTACCATCACTATTACTATTACTGTCACTGTTACCATCACTATTACTATTACTGTCACTGTTACTATTACTATCACTATTACTGTCACTGTTACTATTACTATTACTGTCACTGTTACCATCACTATTACTATTACTGTCACTGTTACTATTACTATCACTATTACTGTCACTATTACTATCACTATTACTGTTACTGTCACTGTTCCATCACTATTACTGTTACTTTCACTGTTACTATTACTATTACTATTACTGTCACTGTTACCATCACTATTAATGTTACTGTCACTGTTACCATCACTATTACTGTCACTGTTACAATTACTATTACTGTCACTTTTACCATCACTATTACTGCAACTGTCACTGTTACTATTACTATTACTATTACTGTCACTGTTACCATAACTATTACTGTTACTGTCACTGTTACCATCACTATTACTGTTACTGTCACTGTTACTATTACTATTACTGTCACTGTTACCACATCATTATTACTGTTACTGTCAATTATTTTTACTGTCAATGTACCATGACTATTACTATCACTATTACTGTTACTGATACGGTTACTCATTTTACTGTCACTATCACAATCACTATTACTGTTACTGTCAGTTACTCGTATTTATTGTCACTGTTACCATCACTATTACTATCACTATTACTTTTACTCATTTTACTGTCACTGTCACAATCACTATTACTTTTACTCATTTTACTGTCACTATCACAATCACTATTACTTTTACTAATTTTACTGTCACTATCACAATCACTATTACTTTTACTGTCAATGTTACTCGTATTTACTGACACTGTTACCATCACTATTACCACCACTATTTCTATCACTATTACTATCACTATTACTGTTACTGTCAGTTACTCGTATTTATTGTCACTATTACCATCACTATTACTTTTACTCATTTTACTGTCACTATCACAATCGCTATTACTTTTACTCATTTTACTGTCACTATCACAATCACTATTACTTTGACTAATTTTACTGTCACTATCACAATCACTATTACTTTTACTCATTTTACTGTCACTATCACAATCACTATTACTTTTACTCATTTTACTGTCACTATCACAATCACTATTACTTTTACTCATTTTACTGTCACTATCACAATCGCTATTACTTTTACTCATTTTACTGTCACTATCACAATCACTATTACTTTTACTAATTTTACTGTCACTATCACAATCACTATTACTTTTACTCATTTTACTGTCACTATCACAATCACTATTACTTTTACTCATTTTACTGTCACTATCACAATCGCTATTACTTTTACTCATTTTACTGTCACTATCACAATCGCTATTACTTTTACTCATTTTACTGTCACTATCACAATCACTATTACTTTTACTAATTTTACTGTCACTATCACAATCACTATTACTTTTACTCATTTTACTGTCACTATCACAATCACTATTACTTTTACTCATTTTACTGTCACTATTACCATCTCTATTACTTTTACTCATTTTACTGTCACTATCACAATCACTATTACTTTTACTCATTTTACTGTCACTATCACAATCACTATTACTTTTACTCATTTTACTGTCACTATCACAATGACTATTACTTTTACTCATTTTACTGTCACTATCACAATCACTATTACTTTTACTCATTTTACTGTCACTATTACCATCACTATTACTTTTACTCATTTTACTGTCACTATCACAATCACTATTACTTTTACTCATTTTACTGTCACTATCACAATCACTATTATTTTTACTCATTTTACTGTCACTATCACAATCACTATTACTGTTATTGTCACGGCTACTCATTTTTAATGTCACTGTTATCCTCACAGTTACTGTTGCTGTTACTATTATTTTTACCATCACTGTTACTGTTACTGTCACTGTTACTCTCAAAGAGACAGAAGACATAAAAAAGAGTAAAAGAAAGAAAGAAGAACTAAAGCTGGACTGAAGGTGCTGATATGAAATGATATGATATGATATGATATGAAATGATATGATATGATATGATATGATATGATATGATATGATATGATATGATATGAAATGATATGATATGATATGATATGATATGATATGATATGAAATGATATGATATGATATGATATGATATGATATGAAATGATATGATATGAAATGATATGATATGATATGATATGATATGAAATGATATGATATGATATGAAATGATATGATATGATATGATATGATATGATATGATATGAAATTATATGATATGATATGATATGAAATGAAATGATATGATATGATATGATATGATATGATATGATATGATATGAAATGATATGATATGATATGATATGATATGATATGATATGATATGAAATGATATGATATGATATGAAATGATATGATATGATATGATATGATATGATATGAAATGATATGATATGATATGAAATGAAATGATATGATATGAAATGATATGATATGATATGATATGATGTGATATGAAATGATATGATATGATATGATTTGATCTGTAGCTATAAGTGGATGGTGGTCTCAGACTTCTCCGCAGTGCTGTGTGTGTGTGCTGCAGTGTGTGAGAGCTATTTGTAGCAGGTCGGGCTCTGAGGGATCCCTCTCTCCATCTGTCGGCTGAACCCAGATTAGTCCAAAACTCTCCACTGACCCCCTCTCACTGGGCGAGAGAGAGAGAGAGAGAGAGAGAGAGAGAGAGAGAGAGAGAGAGATAGAGGGAGAGAGAGAGAGAGAGAGAGAGAGAGAGAGAGAGAGAGAGAGAGAGAGAGATAGAGGGAGAGAGAGAGAGAGAGAGAGAGAGAGAGAGAGAGAGAGAGAGAGAGAGAGAGAGAGAGAGAGAGATAGAGGGAGAGAGAGAGAGAGAGAGAGAGAGAGAGAGAGAGAGAGAGAGATAGAGGGAGAGAGAGAGAGAGAGAGAGAGAGAGAGAGAGAGAGAGAGATAGAGGGAGAGAGAGAGAGAGAGAGAGAGAGAGAGAGAGAGAGAGAGATAGAGGGAGAGAGAGAGAGAGAGAGAGAGAGAGAGAGAGATGATAGAGTTGTGCTATTGTTTTTGACTGAGAGCTTCTTTCTCACACACTCACCTGCACACATGACACACTCACCTGCACACATGACACACTCACCTGCACACATGACACACTCACCTGCACACATGACACCCTCACACAGAACCTCACTGAAACTCTTTACCTGCAAAGAGTGACGTACAGCAGTGATTCCTTCATACGTCTTAAACACATCAGGAAACACTGGACTCAGTTACACCCTGTCTAGAAACACCCACCCTGTACTTCTACTAACTGACCACTTTATTAGAAACACCCACCCTGTACTTCTACTAACTGACCACTTTATTAGAAACACCCACCCTGTACTTCTACTAACTGACCACTTTATTAGAAACACCAATTTTTATGATTGATTATTTTTTCTCTGTAGTTTATTTTTCTTGCTTGTATGTGATCTGGAAGGTCTGAGTTCTGAAGTGTCTGATCTACAGTGGTTCTCTGAAATGCTCTGTACGTTCTGCTGGTGGTGATGTTTCTGGACAGTGCTGTGGTCATCCACCAGTTCAGGATTCCTGATGTGACAGCAGAGCGCTGTGCTGCTCGGTTACATAAGGACATTACAGAGCCTTAAAGTTCAGCCACACAGGGATTCTCTCTCTCTCTCTCTCTCTCTCTCTGTCTATCTCTCTCTCTCTCTCTGTCTTTATCTCTCTTTATCTCTCTATCTCTCTCATTCTCCCCCTCTCTTTACGCCCCCCCCCTCTGTGGATCTTAGTGTCACTAATCTACACATTGTATTTACTATGAAACCCACCAGTGAAGCTACACGTGTCTTCTAAGTTTATCTGGATGTTGATGGTAAAATGTGGAAGATCTGAAAATACTAGGTTTTCTTTGGGGACTATTTGAACCTCACAGCGTTCTGCATGTATCCCTCCACCATGAATGGAGTTTAAGACTGAGATCTTCTCTAAACTATCATAAACAGCGTCTCAGAATCAGACAGTGTATTTATAACATCTACGGTAAGAACTTTCTGTGAGGAGCTTTTAGAAGTGGACGTCTGGTTCCATTCACCTGAAGTTAAATCAGGACAGTACTGCACCAAAGGGGGCGTCTGCGAGTGATAAAGCGATGACCTGGGAGCTGTATTCCCGCAGAAAGCTTGCACCGAAGTTTAAACATGTGAGTTTAACGTTAGTCTCCTGAAATACGCCCAGTAAGCACCAGCTCCAGCACCAGCTTCAGCACCAGCTCCAGCACCAGCTCCAGCACCAGCTCCAGCACCAGCTTCAGCAGCAGCTTCAGCACCAGCTCCAGCACCAGCTCCAGCTCCAGCTCCAGCTCCAGCTCCAGCTCCAGCACCAGCTCCAGCTCCAGCACCAGCTCCAGCACCAGCTTTAGCACCAGCTTCAGCACCAGCTCCAGCTCCAGCTCCAGCTTCAGCACCAGCTCCAGCACCAGCTCCAGCACCAGCTTCAGCACCAGCTCCAGCTTCACCACCAGCTTCAGCACCAGCTCCAGCACCAGCTTCAGCACCAGCTTCAGCACCAGCTCCAGCTCCAGCTCCAGCTTCAGCACCAGCTCCAGCACCAGCACCAGCTCCAGCACCAGCTTCAGCACCAGCTCCAGCTCCAGCACCAGCTTCAGCACCAGCTCCAGCACCAGCTTCAGCACCAGCTTCAGCACCAGCTCTAGCTCCAGCTCCAGCTCCAGCTCCAGCTCCAGCTCCAGCTCCAGCTCCAGCTTCAGCACCAGCTCCAGCTCCAGCACCAGCTCCAGCACCAGCTCCAGCACCAGCTCCAGCTTCAGCACTAGCTCCAGCTCAGGCTTCAGCACCAGCTCGCCCAGCTGCTCCTCAGAGAGCACCGCTGGCTTGAGGCATCACCGGGAGCTGTGGTCAACTAATGGAGTCCATCATGATCCTGCACTGGTTGGTCTTCAGGTCGACCAGGTGTTCTTGCTGCCACCTCCTACTCCATGCGCCTGCTGATGAACCTCGCTGCCTGTCCCCTTCCACACCCATCTGGGTTTGTGGTACCAGCCTTCCTGTCCAGACCACCTCTGACACCAGTGTGGTGCTGGTCAGCAGCTCAAACAAGCAGCAGAAAGTCCCCCTGTTAAACTAACACCAGCACCTGCGAGCCTGTGACCACACCTCCCAGCACACCTGCAAGCCTGTGACCACACCTCCCAGCACACCTGCAAGCCTGTGACCACACCTCCCAGCACACCTGCAAACCTGTCACCACACCTCCCAGCACACCTGCAAGCCTGTGACCACACCTCCCAGCACTCGCCGTCACTTCAACAGGGCTGCTCAACACCAGCCTGGAACCTGGGGGTCTGACTTCCAAGTAATAGGGCCTAGGCCCCTCCAGGCCCCCTGGTGTGAGTGAGTGTGCAGGGGAGGTATGTGAGTGTGTGTTTAGGTCATAGTTGTGCTGTTGCGTCAGCTCCATTCGGAGGCTTTGCTGTAATGCTGTGTTTCCGCTCCGTCTCTCTCGTCCTCATTCCCTCTTTGTCCTGACCGGAGTGTGTGGATTTACCAAAACCAGCTCAGCGGCCGCCAGTGTCCGGCACACACCACACACACACACACACACACATACACACACCACACACACACTAATACACACACCACACACACATACACATACACACACCCCACACCTCTCAGCAAGGCTTTCAGTTCACGCCCAGTTCACCACCGGTCATCACTAACGTGAGGAAAGTTTACGTAACATTGGAGCGACTGACCGCTCGCAGAATTCCGAGAAAGTCCCGCCTCCCTCGCAGCCTCACCTCAATATCACCTACAGGCTGTTTGCAAATGACGTCAGGTTACTGCATTGCTGTGGTGCAGTACGTGATTCTCCACATAGGGGGCGCTATCACACTCCCTCAGAACATCTGCGGTTCAAGTTGTTTACAGGCTTTGAGAATCACGAGGAGCTTTTATCTAGAACCAAAAAACATTCGTCTGCGGTCAGGACGAGAGACTGAACTTCCTGTTCCAGTTTCTTGTAGCTGTAGTTTTAAACCTCTCACCAGTGACCAGTCACATCACCCCCAGACCAACTGTTCACTCTACAATACTCACTCCTACCCAACACATGAGGGTGAAGCAGCTCATTCACCAGTTTTCCTGTTCCACCTTAAACAGTGCAGCAGGAGCCAGAACGTACCTGCACCTCCATTTAAGGTGGAAACAGGAGAACTGGTGAAGGAGAAGCTGAGCTGATGGTGCTGTTGGTCAGTAGGAGTGAGTATTGTAGTGTGTAAGGGTGATCTGGCGGTGAACACTGGTGGTCAGTAGAAGTGAGTGTTGTAGTGTGTAAGGGTGATCTGGGGGTGAACACTGGTGGTCAGTAGAAGTGAGTGTTGTAGTGTGTAGGGGTGATCTGGGGGTGAACACTGGTGGTCAGTAGGAATGAGTATTGTAGTGTGTAAGGGTGATCTGGGGGTGAACACTGGTGGTCAGTAGAAGTGAGTATTGTAGTGTGTAAGGGTGATCTGGGGGTGAACACTGGTGGTCAGTAGGAGTGAGTATTGTAGTGTGTAAGGGTGATCTGGCGGTGAACACTGGTGATCCGTTACGGTAAGTAAACAGTGTAACTTTAATTGGCTTGTCAGGAACCCATCCAGAAACGGCTACTCTCGGCTACTGTCCTCTGGTGAGATGATGTCTCCTTTAGAAAGACGCTGTCTCTGCCTGTAAGATGACATTTCTTCCAGTGAGTGTCTCCTCCAGTAAGGTAGCTTCTCCTCCAGTAAGATAGCTTCTCCTCCAGTAAGATAGCTTCTCCTCCAGTAAGATAGCTTCTCCTCCAGTAAGATGATGTCTCCTCCAGTTAGATGGTGTCTCCTCCAGTAAGATGGTGTGAGTAAGATAGCTTCTCCTCTGGTAAGATAGCTTCTCCTCTGGTAAGACAGCTTCTCCTCCAGTAAGATGATGTCTCCTCCAGTAAGACGATGTCTCCTCCAGTAAGATGATGTCTCCTCCAGTTAGATGGTGTCTCCTCCAGTAAGATGGTGTCTCCTCCAGTAAGATGATGTCTCCTCCAGTAAGATGGTGTCTCCTCCAGTAAGATAGCTTCTTCTCCGGTAAGATAGCTTCTCCTCCAGTAAAATAGCTTCTCCTCCAGTAAGATAGCTTCTCCTCTGGTAAGATAGCTTATCCTCCAGTTAGATAGTTTCTCCTCCAGTAAGATAGCTTCTCCTCCAGTAAGATAGCTTCTCTTCTGGTAAGATAGTTTATCTTCCAGGTAGATAGTTTCTCCTCCAGTAAGATAGCTTCTCCTCTGGTAAGATAGCTTCTCCTCTGGTAAGATAGTTTATCTTCCAGGTAGATAGTTTCTCCTCCAGTAAGATAGCTTCTCCTCCAGTAAGATAGCTTCTCCTCCAGTAAGATAGCTTCTCCTCTGGTAAGATAGTTTATCTTCCAGGTAGATAGTTTCTCCTCCAGTAAGATAGCTTCTCCTCCAGTAAGATAGCTTCTCCTCTGGTAAGATAGCTTCTCCTCTGGTAAGATAGCTTCTCCTCCGGTAAGATAGCTTCTCCTCTGGTAAGATAGCTTCTCCACCGGTAAGATAGCTTCTCCTCTGGTAAGATAGCTTCTCCTCTGGTAAGATAGCTTCTCCTCCAGTTAGAAAGCTTCTCCTCCAGTAAGATGATGTCTCCTCCAGTTAGATGATGTCTCCTCCAGTTAGATGGTGTCTCCTCCAGTAAGATGATGTCTCCTCCAGTAAGATGATGTCTCCTCCAGTAAGATGGTGTCTCCTCCTGTAAGATGATGTCTCCTCCAGTAAGATGATGTCTCCTCCAGTAAGATGGTGTCTCCTCCAGTAAGATGATGTCTCCTCCAGTAAGATGATGTCTCCTCCAGTAAGATGGTGTCTCCTCTGATCCTGAAGGTGATGCAGCAGTTATAACTATGTTTTACTAGCGAAGCTGAATGTTTATGGTCAATGTTTTGAAAGACTGAATATGTTTACATTTAAAAGTATTTAAAAAAACACGCATACTCAGAAATTAAGTACACACAGTAGCTTCATAAGTCTGGATACGTATACAATCAAAGTCTTAGACAGCCGGTTCCACTGACTTACATTAAAATAAAGATTTTTTCCTTCTGTTGTAAAACTATCATTGAGGAGATACAAGGTTTTGTTCAGCAGTGTAATATCTGTTTTAGGAACGGTGTGATCATCCTGGTCACATGATCATCTTTTTTAGTTTGTTACTGCTTGTATTACCACCTCCGGCCTCAAGGGGAGCTGTGATCTATACTGACTAAAGTTCTAATAAGATCTATAAGCATGTGGTGTTTCAGGTAGAGGTTGGCATGCTATGCTAACACCATGTTGGGTGGTGTTGGTTTGTGTTGTGTGGTGTTGGTTTGTGTTGGGTGGTGTTGGGTGGTGTTGGTTTGTGTTGTGTGGTGTTGTGTGGTGTTGGTTTGTGTTGGTTTGTGTTGGGTGGTGTTGGGTGGTGTTGGGTGGTGTTGGGTGGTGTTGGGTGGTGTTGGGTGGTGTTGGGTGGTGTTGGGTGGTGTTCGGTGGTGTTGGGTGGGGGCTGGATCTGCTCTTTGGAGAGACTGATTTGTTACCAGGAGGAGACTTTATATTACCCATGATTCCACTGCTGGTGTTACTCTTCGAACTCTCTGGACTTCTGCTGGATTATTCCACCACCAAAGACTCCCAGACCACACGTTCCTGAGATCACTCCTCCACGGACTGGGTGAGACTGTTCCTCGTTTCAGTATGTTACTGTATTAAATAAAGAGGTGGTTTGTAATTAGTTACAGTTATTTAGTACATGCACTTTAGTATATTATTTTATTAAATTCAGAGGTGGCTAGTAACTAGTTACAGTTACTCAGTACATGTACTTCAGTATATTACTGTACTGAATTCAGAGGTGGGTAGTAACTAATTACAGCTACTCAGTACATATATTTCAGTATATGATTGTATTAAATACAGATGTGGGTAGTAACTAGTTACAGTTACTCAGTACATGCACTTTAGTATATTATTATATTGAATTTAGAAGTGATTAGTAACTAGTTACATTTACTCAGTACATATACTTTAGTATATTATTTTATTAAATTCAGAGGTGGCTAGTAACTAGTTACAGTTACTCAGTACATGTACTTCAGTATATTACTGTACTGAATTCAGAGGTGGGTAGTAACTAATTACAGTTACTCAGTACATATATTTCAGTATATGATTGTATTAAATACAGATGTGGGTAGTAACTAGTTACAGTTACTCAGTACATGCACTTTAGTATATTATTATATTGAATTTAGAAGTGATTAGTAACTAGTTACATTTACTCAGTACATAAACTTCAGTATATTATTATATTTAATGCAGAGGTGGGTAGTAACTAGTTATAGTTACTCTGTACATGTATTTCAGTATATTATTGTATTGAATTAAGAGGTGGGTAGTAACTAATTACAGTTATTCAGTATGTGTACTTTAATATATTATTGTATAAAATATAGAGGTGGGTAGTAACTAGTTACTGTTATTTAGTACATGTACTTCAGTTTATTATTGTATTAAATACAGAGGTGGGTAGTAACTAGTTACAGTTACTCAGTACATGTACTTTGGTATATTATTTTATTAAATTAAGAGGTGGGTAGTAACTAATTGCATTTACTCATTACATGTACTTTAGTATATTATTTTATTAAATTAAGAGGTGGGTATTAACTAGTTGCAGTTACTCATTACATGTACTTTAGTATATTATTTGATCAAATACAGAGCTGGGTAGTAACTAGTTACAGTTACTCATTACATGTACTTTAGTATATTATTATATTAAATACAGCGGTGGGTAGTAACTAGTTACAGTTACTCAGTACATGTACTTAAGTATATTATTATATTGAATTCAGAGGTGAGTAGTAACTAGTTACAGTTACTCAGTACATGTACTTTAGTATATTATTGTATTGAATTTAGAGGTCATTATTAACTAATTACAGTTATTCAGTATGTGTACTTTAGTATATTATTATATTAAATATAGAGGTGGGTAGTATTTAGTTACTGTTATTTAGTACATGTACTTCAGTATATTAATGTATTAAATACAGAGGTGGGTAGTAACTAGTTACAGTTACTCAGTACATGTACTCCAGTATGTTATTGCGTTGAATTCAGAGGTGGGTATTAATTAGTTACAGTTACTCATTACATGTACTTTAAAATATTATTTTATTAAATACAGAGGTGGGTAGTAACTAGTTGCAGTTACTCATTACATGTACTTTCGTATGTTATTTTATCAAAGACAGAGCTGGGTAGTAACTAGTTACAGTTACTCAGTACATGTACTTCAGTATATTATTATATTAAATACAAAGGTGTGTAGTAACTAGTTACAGTTACTCAGTATGTGTACTTTAGTATATTATTATATTAAATACAGAGGTGGGTAGTAATTAGTTACAGTTACTCAGTATGTGTACTTTAGTATGTTATTGTATTAAATAAAGAGGTGGGTAGTAACTAGTTACAGTTACTCAGTATGTGTACTTTAGTATGTTATTGTATTAAATAAAGAGGTGGGTAGTAACTAGTTACAGTTACTCAGTATGTGTACTTTAGTATATTATTATATTAAATACAGAGGTGTGTAGTAACTAGTTACAGTTACTCAGTATGTGTACTTTAGTATATCATTATGTTAAATACAAAGGTGTGTAGTAACTAGTTACAGTTACTCAGTATGTGTACTTTAGTATGTTATTGTATTAAATAAAGTGGTGGGTAGTAACTAGTTACAGTTACTCAGTATGTGTACTTTAGTATGTTATTGTATTAAATAAAGAGGTGGGTAGTAACTAGTTACAGTTACTCAGTATGTGTACTTTAGTATATTATTATATTAAATACAGAGGTGTGTAGTAACTAGTTACAGTTACTCAGTATGTGTACTTTAGTATATTATTATATTAAATACAGAGGTGGGTAGTAATTAGTTACAGTTACTCAGTATGTGTACTTTAGTATGTTATTGTATTAAATAAAGAGGTGGGTAGTAACTAGTTACAGTTACTCAGTATGTGTACTTTAGTATATTATTATATTAAATACAGAGGTGTGTAGTAACTAGTTACAGTTACTCAGTATGTGTACTTTAGTATATTATTATATTAAATACAGAGGTGTGTAGTAACTAGTTACAGTTACTCAGTATGTGTACTTTAGTATGTTATTGTATTAAATAAAGAGGTGGGTAGTAACTAGTTACAGTTACTCAGTATGTGTACTTTAGTATATCATTATATTAAATACAAAGGTGTGTAGTAACTAGTTACAGTTACTCAGTATGTGTACTTTAGTATGTTATTGTATTAAATAAAGTGGTGGGTAGTAACTAGTTACAGTTACTCAGTATGTGTACTTTAGTATATTATTATATTAAATACAGAGGTGGGTAGTAATTAGTTACAGTTACTCAGTATGTGTACTTTAGTATGTTATTGTATTAAATAAAGAGGTGGGTAGTAACTAGTTACAGTTACTCAGTATGTGTACTTTAGTATATTATTATATTAAATACAGAGGTGTGTAGTAACTAGTTACAGTTACTCAGTATGTGTACTTTAGTATGTTATTGTATTAAATAAAGAGGTGGGTAGTAACTAGTTACAGTTACTCAGTATGTGTACTTTAGTATATCATTATATTAAATACAAAGGTGTGTAGTAACTAGTTACAGTTACTCAGTATGTGTACTTTAGTATGTTATTGTATTAAATAAAGTGGTGGGTAGTAACTAGTTACAGTTACTCAGTATGTGTACTTTAGTATGTTATTGTATTAAATAAATAGGTGTGTAGTAACTAGTTACAGTTACTCAGTACATGTACTTCAGTATATTATTATATTAAATACAAAGGTGTGTAGTAACTAGTTACAGTTACTCAGTATGTGTACTTTAGTATATTACTATATTAAATACAGAGGTGGGTAGTAATTAGTTACAGTTACTCAGCATGTGTACTTTAGTATATTATTATATTAAATACAAAGGTGTGTAATAACTAGTTACAGTTACTCAGTATGTGTACTTTAGTATGTTATTGTATTAAATAAAGAGGTGGGTAGTAACTAGTTACAGTTACTCAGTATGTGTACTTTAGTATATTATTATATTAAATACAAAGGTGTGTAATAACTAGTTACAGTTACTCAGTATGTGTACTTTAGTATGTTATTGTATTAAATAAAGAGGTGGGTAGTAACTAGTTACAGTTACTCAGCATGTGTACTTTAGTATGTTATTGTATTAAATACAGAGCTGTGTAGTAACTAGTAACAGTTACTCAGTACATGTACTTTAGTATATTATTGTATTGAATGCAGAGGTGGGTAGTAACTAGTTACAGTTACTCAGCATGTGTACTTTAGTATGTTATTGTATTAAATACAGAGGTGGGTAGTAACTAGTTACAGTTACTCAGTACATGTACTTTAGTATATTATTGTATTGAATGCAGAGGTGGGTAGTAACTAGTTACAGTTATTTAGTACATGTACTTTTAGTATATTATTTTATTGAATACAGAGGTGGGTAGTAACTAGTCACAGTTATTTAGTACATGTACTTTTAGTATATTATTTTATTGAATACAGAGGTGGGTAGTAACTAGTCACAGTTATTTAGTACATGTACTTTTAGTATATTATTTTATTGAATACAGAGGTGGGTAGTAACTAGTCACAGTTATTTAGTACATGTACTTTTAGTATATTATTTTATTGAATACAGAGGTGGGTAGTAACTAGTCACAGTTATTTAGTACATGTACTTTTAGTATATTATTTTATTGAATACAGAGGTGGGTAGTAACTAGTCACAGTTATTTAGTACATGTACTTTTAGTATATTATTTTATTGAATACAGAGGTGGGTAGTAACCTGATTCTGGTTTGTATGGTTGAAGGTAAATGGGTGATCTGATCTGTTATGTCTGATTCTCAGGTTTTCAGAGTCTGAACTTAAGAACAGAGTCCTCGTTGCTAGGAAGGGAAGTGATGTTGGTGCTGGGTAATGATCTCACTGATGCGGTGCTCTAGCTGTGGTTCCTCCTGTTCTGGACAGAGGAGTGTGGATGGGAGTGATGTGGAGATGCCGGTAATGATGTCTGGGAGCGTGTGAGCGCGGGCGGGCGTCAGAAGGGAAAGTGCCTTTAGCACATCGGCCACATTTATAGAAACCCCCCGGAATCCTGTCCAACATCAAGTCCCGATCCTCCCCAACAGGAACCTCGTCCAAGAACTCAGCCTGAGCCACAGCAGCTCTACCTGCAGGGGCTTCTACAGATCAAACATAACTAGCGAGGGTCCGGGTCGGCGCTGTGCCAGTGGTCTTTAAATTGATGTTGTTTATATGCCCACCTGTGTTTGTTTGTTTGTTTGAAGGTCTGTGCATGATACGGCTTCAGCCACTCTCCCAGCGTAACTGTAAGAACTCTGCAGAGACGCTCTTATATATTCCATTACATAATCATTCATACTCACAGTAGTAGAGACGGAATGGTGACTGGTTTCACAGTGAAATGGTTATTATTATTATTATTATTATTATTATTATTAATATTATTAATAGTTTTTATTCAGTATTAGTATCTTGCTGATCTGCGTTGTGTTGCTGTATTTGGGTTTCAGCACTGGCTCTAGTTTCAGGCAGTGTTTGAGCTGAAGGGAAGTTTGGACGCTAAGCTTCACTGCTTGGTGTAAATGAGTTTATCAGTAGTGATTATTAAGTACTGAACTGAATTAACAGTAAAACTTTTAAACATATTTAATTTTAAAGCTCATTGATTTTAAAGGCATTGTTTATGTTAAAATTATTATAGTGTTTATGTAGAATGTGCTGTTTATTTTATTTTTATTTTATTTTATTTGTGTTTCAGTACGGCCATTATACTCATAACACTGATCATTGTGGTCACTATAGTTAGTATAGTGATACTGAATTTTCATACCGTATAATCTTTGTTAAGTACATAAGAACTTTTCTTTAATAACATGATGCTGTTATTTATCTGAACGTATACGTAATATAACAAAACTGAAAATACTTTGTTTTAAATAATTTAGTGAAAGATTTAAACTACTTATGTAGGTGTAAACAAAACAATATCGAATCTCGATCAACATACAAAACTGTACATAGAATTTAGGTTGTAAAATAGTTTAAAAACAGCTGATAAGACCCTCTTTACAGTAACTGAAATAAATCCTGTCAGTGATTAACAGACTACTCCAACAATGTCCAGCAACTGGAAATACATTAAGATGTCAGAGTAGAGCAGGTGTTTAATTAGAGTTCAGTAGTTATGAAATTATTCAACATATAACACTCAGCAGAATCAGTTCCATCCAACTTTCAAATCAGTATGTCTGATTCACTGAAAAAATAAATGATTTGTTTATGAATCAGACGTCACGACTTCATTAGACTATTATTGTTAAACGGGAACGAACAGCTCAGATCAGTTTTCCAGCCCTTTAAATCAGCATTTCAGACACGACAGGTATGTACAGGTACACAGCATAACGACGTTCCTCCAGGACACAGCACACTGCAGTAACTACAGTAACTACAGTAACTACAGCAACTGATACAGCACACTACAGTAACTGCAGTAACTGATACAGCACACTGCAGTAACTACAGTAACTACAGTAACTAATACAGTAACTACAGCACACTACAGTAACTAATACAGTAACTACAGTAACTAATACAGCACACTACAGTAACTACAGCACACTACAGTAACTACAGTAACTGATACAGCACACTACAGTAACTACAGTAACTAATACAGCACACTGCAGTAACTACAGTAACTACAGTAACTAATACAGCACACTACATTAACTACAGTAACTGATACAGCACACTGCAGTAACTACAGTAACTGATACAGCACACTGCAGTAACTACAGTAACTACAGTAACTACAGTAACTAATACAGCACACTACAGTAACTACAGCACACTACAGTAACTACAGTAACTGATACAGCACACTGCAGTAACTACAGTAACTACAGTAACTAATACAGCACACTACAGTAACTACAGTAACTACAGTAACTGATACAGCACACTACAGTAACTACAGTAACTAATA
>CM038705.1:51667045-51669545 GCA_021613375.1 Megaleporinus macrocephalus | reverse complement strand
AACTATTATGAATTGTTGGCTATATATGGTGAATTGTTAAGTAACTATTATGAATTGTTGGGTATATATGGTGAATTGTTCAGTAACCACTATGAATTGTTGGGTATATATGGTGAATTGCTCAGTAAGTATTATGAATTGTTGGGTATATATGGTGAATTGTTAAGTAACTATTATGAATTGTTGGGTATATACGGTGAATTGTTAAGTAACTATTAAGAATTGTTGGGTGTATACGGTGAATTGTTAAGTAACTATTAAGAATTGTTGGGTATATACGGTGAATTGTTAAGTAACTATTATGAATTGTTGGCTATATATGGTGAATTGTTAAGTAACTATTATGAATTGTTGGGTATATATGGTGAATTGTTCAGTAACCGCTATGAATTGTTGGGTATATATGGTGAATTGCTCAGTAAGTATTATGAATTGTTGGGTATATATGGTGAATTGTTAAGTAACTATTATGAATTGTTGGGTATATATGGTGAATTATTCAGTAACCACTATGAATTGTTGGCTATATATGGTGAATTGTTAAGTAACTATTATGAATTGTTGGGTATATATGGTGAATTGCTAAGTAACTATTATGAATTGTTGGGTATATATGGTGAATTGTTCAGTAACCGCTATGAATTGTTGGGTATATATGGTGAATTGCTCAGTAAGTATTATGAATTGTTGGGTATATATGGTGAATTGTTCAGTAACTACTATGAATTGTTGGGTATATATGGTGAATTGTTCAGTAAGTATTATGAATTGTTGGGTATATATGGTGAATTGTTCAGTAAGTATTATGAATTGTTGGGTATATATGGTGAATTGTTAAGTAACTATTATGAATTGTGGGGTATATATGGTGAATTGTTCAGTAACCGCTATGAATTGTTGGGTATATATAGTGAATTGTTAAGTAACTATTATGAATTGTTGGGTATATACGGTGAATTGTTCAGTAACTATTATGAATTGTTGGGTATATATGGTGAATTTTTAAGTAACTATTATGAATTGTGGGGTATATATGGTGAATTGTTCAGAAACCGCTATGAATTGTGGGGTATATATGGTGAATTGTTCAGTAACTATTATGAATTGTTGGGTATATATGGTGAATTGTTCAGTAACTATTATGAATTGTTGGGTATATATGGTGAATTGTTCAGTGACCACTATGTTGTTGGGTTTATATGGTGAATTGTTCAGTGACCACTATGTTGTTGGGTATATATGGTGAATTGTTAAGTGACCACTATGTTGTTGGGTATATATGGTGAATTGTTCAGTAACTATTATGAATTGTTGGGTATATATGGTGAATTGTTAAGTAACCACTATGAATAATTGGGTATATATGGTGGATTGTTAAGTAACTATTATGAATTGTTGGGTATATATGGTGAACAATTAAGTGTCCACTATGAATTGTTGGGTATATATGGTGAATTGTTCAGTAACTATTATGAATTGTTGGGTATATATGGTGAATTAATCAGTAACCACTATGAATCGTTGGGTGTATATGGTGAATTGTTCAGTAACCACTATGAATTGTTGGGTATATATGTTGAATAGTTAAGTAACTATTATAAATTTTTGGGTATATATGGTGAATTGTTCAGTGACCACTATGAATTGTTGGGTATATATGGTGAATTGTTCAGAAACCACTATGAATTGTTGGGTATATATGGTGAATTAATCAGTAACCACTATGAATCGTCGGGTGTATATGGTGAATTATTCAGTAACCACTATGAATTGTGGGGTATGTATGGTGAATTAGTCAGTAACCACTATGAATTGTTCGGTATATATGGTGAATTGTTAAGTAACTATTATGAATTGTTGGCTATATATGGTGAATTGTTAAGTAACTATTATGAATTGTTGGGTATATATGGTGAATTGTTCAGTAACTATTATGAATTGTTGGGTATATATGGTGAATTATTCAGTAACCACTATGAATTGCTGGGTATATATGGTGAATTATTCAGTAACCACTATGAATTGTTGGGTATATATGGTGAATTATTCAGTAACCACTATGAATTGTTGGGTATATATGGTGAATTGTTCAGTGACCACTATGTAGTTGGGTATATATGGTGAATTGTTCAGTAACTATTATGAATTGTTGGGTATATATGGTGAACAGTTAAGTGTCCACTATGAATTGTTGGGTATATATGGTGAATTGTTAAGTAACTATTATGAATTGTTGGGAATATATGGTGAATTGTTCAGTGTCCACTATGAATTGTTGGGTATATATTGTGAATTGCTCTGTGTCCACTGTGAATTGTTGGGTATATATGGTGAATTGTTAAGTGTCCACTATGAATTGTTTGGTATATATGGTGAATTGTTCAGTTACTACTATGCATTGTTGGGTATATATGCTGAATTGTTCAGTTACCTCTATGAATTGTTGGGTACATATGGTGAATTGTTCAGTGACCACTATGTTGTTGGCTATATATGGTGA
>CM038705.1:51644545-51662045 GCA_021613375.1 Megaleporinus macrocephalus | reverse complement strand
TAATACTGTTTAATATTTAATAATAAGGTGTAAACACTCTACTTACTCTATTAATACTGTTTAATATTTAATAATAAAGTGTTTACTGACTAAATAAAAACTTCCTGTCTGGAATAAATAATATATAATATATATTTTTATATATAGTGATGTCCCTCCTGAATCAGGTTAATATGGTGGTGTAGTGGTTAGTACGGTGGTGTAGTAGTTAGTACGGTGGTGTAGTGGTTAGTACGGTGGTGTAGTGGTTAGTATGGTGGTGTAGTGGTTAGTACGGTGGTGTAGTGGTCAGTATGGTGGTGTAGTGGTCAGTACGGTGGTGTAGTGGTTAGTATGGTGGTGTAGTGGTTAGTATGGTGGTGTAGTGGTCAGTATGGTGGTGTAGTGGTTAGTATGGTGGTGTAGTGGTTAGTACGGTGGTGTAGTGGTTAGTAAGGTGGTGTACTGGTTAGTATGGTGGTGTAGTGGTTAGTATGGTGGTGTAGTGGTTAGTATGGTGGTGTAGTGGTTAGTACGGTGGTGTAGTGGTTAGTATGGTGGTGTAGTGGTTAGTATGGTGGTGTAGTGGTTAGTACGGTGGTGTAGTGGTTAGTACGGTGGTGTAGTGGTTAGTATGGTGGTGTAGTGGTTAGTATGGTGGTGTAAAGGTTAGTATGGTGATGTAGTGGTTAGTATGGTGGTGTAGTGGTTAGTATGGTGGTGTAAAGGTTAGTAAGGTGGTGTAGTGGTTAGTAAGGTGGTGTAGTGGTTAGTATGGTGGTGTAAAGGTTAGTACGGTGGTGTAGTGGTTAGTACGGTGGTGTAAAGGTTAATATGGTGGTGTAGTGGTTAGTACGGTGGTGTAGTGGTTAGTATGATGGTGTAGTGGTCAGTATGATGGTGTAGTCGTCAGTATGGTGGTGTAGTGGTTAGTACGGTGGTGTAGTGGTCAGTATGGTGGTGTAGTGGTTAGTATGGTGGTGTAGTGGTCAGTATGGTGGTGTAGTGGTCAGTATGGTGGTGTAGTGGTTAGTACGGTGGTGTAAAGGTTAATATGGTGGTGTAGTGGTTAGTACGGTGGTGTAGTGGTTAGTATGATGGTGTAGTGGTCAGTATGATGGTGTAGTGGTCAGTATGGTGGTGTAGTGGTTAGTACGGTGGTGTAGTGGTCAGTATGGTGGTGTAGTGGTTAGTATGGTGGTGTAGTGGTCAGTATGGTGGTGTAGTGGTCAGTATGGTGGTGTAGTGGTCAGTATGGTGGTGTAGTGGTTAGTATGGTTGTGTAGTGGTTAGTACGGTGGTGTAGTGGTTAGTAAGGTGGTGTACTGGTTAGTATGGTGGCGTAGTGGTCAGTATGGTGGCGTAGTGGTTAGTACGGTGGCGTAGTGGTTAGTATGGTGGTGTAGTGGTCAGTATGGTGGTGTAGTGGTCAGTATGGTGGTGTAGTGGTCAGTATGGTGGTGTAGTGGTTAGTACGGTGGTGTAGTGGTTAGTACGGTGGTGTACTGGTTAGTATGGTGGTGTAGTGTTTAGTATGGTGGCGTAGTGGTTAGTATGGTGGTGTAGTGGTCAGTACGGTGGTGTAGTGGTCAGTATGGTGGTGTAGTGGTTAGTACGGTGGCGTAGTGGTCAGTATGGTGGTGTAGTGGTCAGTATGGTGGTGTAGTGGTTAGTACGGTGGTGTAGTGGTTAGTACGGTTGTGTAGTGGTTAGTATGGTGGTGTAGTGGTTAGTACGGTGGTGTACTGGTTAGTATGGTGGTGTAGTGGTTAGTATGGTGGTGTAGTGGTTAGTATGGTGGTGTAGTGGTTAGTAAGGTGGTGTAGTGGTTAGTAAGGTGGTGTAGTGGTTAGTACGGTGGTGTAGTGGTTAGTATGGTGGTGTAGTGGTTAGTATGGTGGTGTAGTGGTTAGTATGGTGGTGTAGTGGTTAGTACGGTGGTGTACTGGTTAGTATGGTGGTGTAGTGGTTAGTATGGTGGTGTAGTGGTTAGTATGGTGGTGTACTGGTTAGTATGGTGGTGTAGTGGTCAGTACGGTGGTGTAGTGGTCAGTAAGGTGGTGTACTGGTTAGTATGGTGGTGTAGTGGTTAGTATGGTGGTGTAGTGGTTAGTACGGTTGTGTAGTGGTTAGTATGGTGGTGTAGTGGTTAGTACGGTGGTGTAGTGGTCAGTATGGTGGTGTAGTGGATAGTATGGTGGTGTAGTGGTCAGTATGGTGGTGTAGTGGTTAGTATGGTGGTGTACTGGTTAGTATGGTGGTGTAGTGGTCAGTATGGTGGTGTAGTGGTTAGTAAGGTGGTGTAGTGGTTAGTATGGTGGTGTAGTGGTTAGTATGGTGGTGTAGTGGTTAGTATGGTGGTGTAGTGGTCAGTATGGTGGTGTAGTGGTTAGTATGGTGGTGTAGTGGTCAGTATGGTGGTGTAGTGGTTAGTACGGTTGTGTAGTGGTTAGTATGGTGGTGTAGTGGTTAGTATGGTGGTGTAGTGGTTAGTATGGTGGTGTAGTGGTCAGTATGGTGGTGTAGTGGTTAGTACGGTTGTGTAGTGGTTAGTATGGTGGTGTAGTGGTTAGTACGGTGGTGTAGTGGTTAGTACGGTGGTGTAGTGGGTGGTAGTGGGTGGGATTCCCGGTCCGGGTGGTTCTGTGTGGAGTGTGTATGGTCTCTCTGTGTTTGAGTGGGTTCCTCCGGGTACTCCGGTTTCCTCCCACAGTCCAAACACATGCATGTTGCGTGTGTTGGCCATGTGATGGACTGGTGACCTGTCTATGGTATATATATATATATACCGCCTTCACTCGATTACGCTGGCATTGACTCCAGACGCCCACATGACCCTGACTAGTGGGATAAAGCAGGAATGGAGGGATAGATGGATAAAAAACTCTTATACTATAAAAGTGTTGATGGTTCTCTATGATTTAGGGTATTGAGTCTGTGTGTGTGTGTGTGTGTGTCTCTGTGTGTGTGTGTGTGTGTTACTGTGCCTGTATGTGTGTGTGTGTGTGTCTCTGTGTGTGTGTGTGGTGGTTATTAGTAGAAAGTGTGTTACTGTGTGTGTGTGTGTTACTGTGTGTGTGTGTGTGTGTGTGTTACTGTGTGTGTGTGTGTGTGTGTGTGTGTGTGTGTGTGTGTGTGTGTGTGTAACTGTCTGTGTGTGTGTGTTACTGTGTCTGTGTGTGTGTGTTACTGTGTGTGTGTGTGTGTGTGTGTGTTACTGTGTGTGTGTGTGTTACTGTGTGTGTGCGTGTGTGTGTGTGTGTGTGTGTGTGTGTGTGTGTGTGTGTGTGTGTGTGTGGTGGTGTGGTGGTTATTAGTAGAAAGTGTGTTACCATTGTGGGTATTCGGGGCTGTGGGCCGAGGACAGAGCTGGTCATGTGATGTACAAAGGCAGGTGGGTCCCTAGCGACGGCCGTTTCCAGGTGTCCTGTGTTATTTTGGGCGTGTC
The DNA here is from genome assembly GCA_021613375.1 of Megaleporinus macrocephalus. NCBI lineage: Eukaryota > Metazoa > Chordata > Actinopteri > Characiformes > Anostomidae > Megaleporinus > Megaleporinus macrocephalus. The sequence continues at coordinate 51,658,618 of CM038705.1, read as the reverse complement.
TGTGAGAGAGACAAAGGAGAGGAAGACGCTGTATGAAGGAGAGAACTGGTCGTCACAGTCATTAGTCAGACACCACAACCCTCGTGAGCTCATGTCACAACTGATAACCATCATCATCATCATCATCTAAGCCGCTTTTATCTTCAGGGGAAAATTAGTGGAGTTTTGTGGCTGTTTGTCAGAAAAAATGTTCCAAACCAGATCTGTTTTAAAGAAGGAAGTTTAAATGTATAACTCTAAATGTAGATATTGTATATAAACAGAGTTACAGTTTCTCATTAGGTCGAATGTATAACTCTGAATGTAGGTATTGTATATAAACTGAGTTACAGTTTCTCATTAGGTTGAATGTATAACTCTAAATGTAGGTATTGTATATAAACTGAGTTACAGTTTCTCATTAGGTTGAATGTATAACTCTAAATGTAGGTATTGTATATAAACTGAGTTACAGTTTCTCATTAGGTTGAATTATAACTCTAAATGTAGGTATTGTATATAAACTGAGTTACAGTTTATCATTAGGTTGAATGTATAACTCTAAATGTAGGTATTGTATGTAAACTGAGTTACAGTTTCTCATTAGGTTGAATGTATAACTCTGAATGTAGGTATTGTATATAAACTGAGTTACCGTTTCTCATTAGATTGATTGTATAACTCTAAATGTAGGTATTGTATATGAACTGAGTTACAGTTTCTCATTAGGTTGAGTGTATAACTCTAGATGTAGGTATTGTATATAAACTGAGTTACAGTTTCTCATTAGGTTGAATGTATAACTCTAAATGTAGGTATTTACAGTTTCTCATTAGGTTGAATGTATAACTCTAAATGTAGGTATTGTATGTAAACTGAGTTACAGTTTCTCATTAGGTTGAATGTATAACTCTAAATGTAGGTATTGTATATAAACTGAGTACAGTTTCTCATTAGGTTAAATGTATAACTCTAAATGTAGGTATTATATATAAACTGAGTTACAGTTTCTCATTAGGTTGAATGTATAACTCTGAATGTAGGTATTGTATATAAACTGAGTTACAGTTTCTCATTAGGTTGAGTGTATAACTCTAAATGTAGGTATTGTGTATATAAACTGAGTTACAGTTACATTAGGTTGAATGTATAACTCTGTATATTGCATGTTGGGAAAAACAGTCTCTTGGTCTGCTGTAGTTGAGACACCATTGCTCGCCTGAGCTCTGATCTCTGACCCTGTAATAACCTGACGACTGTCCTCCCTCCGTCAGGTAACGTATCATCTTCATCACCCCACGTAGCAGCAGGCAGTTCGTGAGGTACTGAACCTGATACCGTCTACTGTAACTCATCTACACTCTCTCACTTTCACAACTTAACCTCTCTCTCTCTCCTTATCCTCTTTCCTTCCACCTCTCTCTCTCTCTCCTTATCCTCTTTCCTTCCACCTCTCTCTCTTTGTGCCTCTCTCAGTCTTCTTGTGTCTCTTTCTTCTTCCTGCTGCCACATTTTTTCCCATTTGTTTCCAGGTGTGGAATAGAACCCCAGTCTACAACAGTGTGGCACAATGTTTCTCATATACTATACAACTGCACTATACCAACCAATACATCAACCACTACCGTATACCAACCACTATACGCCCACCATAGTATACAAACCACTACACTATACAAACCACTGTACACCCACTCCCATTATACCAACCACTGTACACCCACTCCCAGTATACCAACCAATGTTCACCCACTCCCAGTACACCAACCATTATAACTTCCTACACCATACCAACCATTGTACACCCACTACACGGTGCTGACCACTATAGACCCACTACAATGTACCGACCACTATAAACCTACTGCACTGTACTGACCACTATACACTATACTGAACACTATATACCCTACTACATTGTACCGACCACTATACACCCACTACACTGTACCGACCACTATAAACCTACTACACTGTACTGACCACTATAGACCTACTACACTGTACTGACCACTATAGACCTACTACGCTGTACTGACCACTATACACCCACTACACTGTACTGACCACTATAAACCTACTACACTGTACTGACCACTATAGACCTACTACACTGTACTGACCACTATAGACCTACTACGCTGTACTGACCACTATACACCCACTACGCTGTACTGACCACTATGCAACTACTTTACTCCCACTACACTGTCCTGAACACTATACACCCAATATACTGTACCGACCACTATAAATCACTTTACACCCACTACACTGTACTGAGCGCTATACACCAACTACAATGTAGGGACCACTATATGACCACTGTAACCCCTACACCATACCAACCACTGTAGACCCACTCTACACTGTACCAACCCCTATACACCCACTCTACACTAAATCTACTGCACTATACTGCGCCCATTTTAAACCCACTACGCTATGTCAACCACTGTACATCCCACACGATTATACTGATCGCTATATACCTGCTACACTATACTGACCACTATACACTATACTGAACACTATATACCCTACTACATTGTACCGACCACTATACGCCCAATACACTTTACTGACCACTATACACCCAATACACTGTACTGACCACTATACACCCGCTACACTATACCAACCACTATACACCCACTACACTATACCAACCACTATATACACCCATTACAATGTACCAACCACTACATACACCCACTACACTATACCAACCACTATATATACCCACTACACTATACCAACCACTATATACATCCACTACACTAGACCAACCACTATATACATCCACTACACTAGACCAACCACTATATATACCCTTTACACTATACGAACTACTATACACCCACTACACTATACCAACAACTATATACACCCATTACAATGTACCAACCACTATATACACCCGCTACGCTATACCAACCACTATATACACCCATTACAATGTACCAACCACTATATACACCCGCTACGCTATACCAACCACTATATACACCCACTACACTAGACCAACCACTATATATACCCTCTACACTATACCAACTACTATACACCCACTACACCATACCAACCACTATACACCCACTACACTATACCAACCACTATATACACCCATTACAATGTACCAACCACTATATACACCCACTACACTAGACCAACCACTATATATACCCACTACACTATAGCAACTACTATACACCCACTACACTGTGCTGACCACTATAGACCCACTCCACACTGTACAAACCACTATATACACCCACTACACTATACCAACCCCTATACACCCACTCTACACTAAATCTACTGCACTATATTGCGCCCATTTTAAACCCACTACGCGATATCGACCACTGTACATCCCACATCACTATACTGATCGCTATATACCTGCTACACTATACTGACCACTATAAACTATACTGAACACTATATACCCTATTACATTGTACCGATCACTATTCACCCAATACACTGTACTGACCACTATTCACCCATACACTGTACTAACCATTATACACCCACTACACTATACCAACCACTGTAAAACCACTACACTATACCGACCACTATACACCCACTACCCTAAACGAACCACTATACACCCACTACATTATACCAACCACTATATACACCCATTACAATGTACCAACCACTATATACACCTATTACACCATACCAACCACTATACACCCACTACACTATACCAACCACTATATACACCCATTACAATGTACCAACCACTATATACACCCGCTACGCTATACCAACCACTATATACACCCATTACAATGTACCAACCACTATATACACCCGCTACGCTATACCAACCACTATATACACCCATTACAATGTACCAACCACTATATACACCCGCTACGCTATACCAACCACTATATACACCCACTACACTATACCAACCACTACATATACCCTCTACACTATACCAACCACTATACACCCACTACACTATACCAACCACTATATACACCCATTACAATGTACCAACCACTATATACACCCGCTACGCTATACCAACCACTATATACACCCATTACAATGTACCAACCACTATATACACCCACTACACTATACCAACCACTATATACACCAACTACACTAGACCAACCACTATATACACCCACTACACTATACCAACCACTATATACACCAACTACACTAGACCAACCACTATATATACCCACTACACTATACCAACCACTATATACACCCATTACAATGTACCAACCACTATATACACCCGCTACGCTATACCAACCACTATATACACCCACTACACTAGACCAACCACTATATACACCCACTACACCATACCAACCACTATACACCCACTACACTATACCAACCACTATATACACCCATTACAATGTACCAACCACTATATACACCCACTACACTATACCAACCACTATATACACCAACTACACTAGACCAACCACTATATATACCCACTACACTATACCAACCACTATATACACCCATTACAATGTACCAATCACTATATACACCCGCTATGCTATACCAACCACTACATAAACCCACTACACTAGACCAACCACTATATATACCCACTACACTATACCAACTACTATACACCCACTACACTGTGCTGACCACTATAGACCCACTCCACACTGTACCAACCACTATATACACCCACTACACTATACCAACCCCTAAACACCCACTACACTAAATCTACTGCACTATATTGCGCCCATTTTAAACCCACTACGCAATATCGACCACTGTACATCCCACACCACTATACTGATCGCTATATACCTGCTACACTATACTGACCACTATAAACTATACTGAACACTATATACCCTATTACATTGTACCGATCACTATTCACCCAATACACTGTACTGACCACTATTCAGCCATACACTGTACTGACCATTATACACCCACTACACTATACGATTCACTATATACACCCACTACACTATACGATTCACTATATACACCCACTACACTATACCAACCACTGTAAACCCACTACACTATACCGACCACTATATAGACCCACTACACTATACCAACCACTATACACCCACTACACTATACCAACCACTATATACACCCACTACACTAGACCAACCACTATATATACCCACTACACTATAGCAACTACTATACACCCACTACACTGTGCTGACCACTATAGACCCACTCCACACTGTACAAACCACTATATACACCCACTACACTATACCAACCCCTATACACCCACTCTACACTAAATCTACTGCACTATATTGCGCCCATTTTAAACCCACTACGCGATATCAACCACTGTACATCCCACATCACTATACTGATCGCTATATACCTGCTACACTATACTGACCACTATAAACTATACTGAACACTATATACCCTATTACATTGTACCGATCACTATTCACCCAATACACTGTACTGACCACTATTCACCCATACACTGTACTAACCATTATACACCCACTACACTATACCAACCACTGTAAAACCACTACACTATACCGACCACTATACACCCACTACCCTAAACGAACCACTATACACCCACTACATTATACCAACCACTATATACACCCATTACAATGTACCAACCACTATATACACCTATTACACCATACCAACCACTATACACCCACTACACTATACCAACCACTATATACACCCATTACAATGTACCAACCACTATATACACCCGCTACGCTATACCAACCACTATATACACCCATTACAATGTACCAACCACTATATACACCCGCTACGCTATACCAACCACTATATACACCCATTACAATGTACCAACCACTATATACACCCGCTACGCTATACCAACCACTATATACACCCACTACACTATACCAACCACTACATATACCCTCTACACTATACCAACCACTATACACCCACTACACTATACCAACCACTATATACACCCATTACAATGTACCAACCACTATATACACCCACTACACTATACCAACCACTATATACACCAACTACACTAGACCAACCACTATATACACCCACTACACTATACCAACCACTATATACACCAACTACACTAGACCAACCACTATATATACCCACTACACTATACCAACCACTATATACACCCATTACAATGTACCAACCACTATATACACCCGCTACGCTATACCAACCACTATATACACCCACTACACTAGACCAACCACTATATACACCCACTACACCATACCAACCACTATACACCCACTACACTATACCAACCACTATATACACCCATTACAATGTACCAACCACTATATACACCCACTACACTATACCAACCACTATATACACCAACTACACTAGACCAACCACTATATATACCCACTACACTATACCAACCACTATATACACCCATTACAATGTACCAATCACTATATACACCCGCTATGCTATACCAACCACTACATAAACCCACTACACTAGACCAACCACTATATATACCCACTACACTATACCAACTACTATACACCCACTACACTGTGCTGACCACTATAGACCCACTCCACACTGTACCAACCACTATATACACCCACTACACTATACCAACCCCTAAACACCCACTACACTAAATCTACTGCACTATATTGCGCCCATTTTAAACCCACTACGCAATATCGACCACTGTACATCCCACACCACTATACTGATCGCTATATACCTGCTACACTATACTGACCACTATAAACTATACTGAACACTATATACCCTATTACATTGTACCGATCACTATTCACCCAATACACTGTACTGACCACTATTCAGCCATACACTGTACTGACCATTATACACCCACTACACTATACGATTCACTATATACACCCACTACACTATACGATTCACTATATACACCCACTACACTATACCAACCACTGTAAACCCACTACACTATACCGACCACTATACACCCACTTCCCTAAACGAACCACTATACACCCACTACACTATACCAACCACTATATACACCCATTACAATGTACCAACCACTATATACACCTATTACACTACACCAACCACTATATACACCTATTACACTATACCAACCACTATATACACCTATTACACTATACCAACCACTATATACACCCGCTACACTACACCAACCACTATATACACCCGCTACACTATACCAACCACTATATACACCCGCTACACTATACCAACCACTATATACACCCACTACACTATACCATCCACTATATACACCCACTACACTATACCAACCACTATATACACCACTATATACACCCACTACACTATACCAACCACTATATACACCCGCTACACTATACCAACCACTATATACACCCACTACACTATACCAACCACTATATACACCCGCTACACTATACCAACCACTATATACACCCACTACACTATACCAACCACTATATACACCCACTACACTATACCAACCACTATATACACCCACTACACTATACCAACCACTATATACACCCGCTACACTATACCAACCACTATATACACCCACTACACTATACCAACCACTATATACACCCACTACACTATACCAACCACTATATACACCCACTACACTATACCAACCACTATACACACCCGCTACACTATACCAACCAGTGTACTGACCACAGTAAATCTACTACAGTGCACTGACTGCTCTCCTAGAAACCAGTTAGCTGTTCAGAAGGCCGGTACGTGCGGGCTGGTCAGTGTTGGGGGGGGCTGTGAGTGAATGTGATGTGTGTGGTTCTCTGAGTGGTCGCTGGTGGTGAGCGTATGAACAGTCAGTATTTATAGAGTCTATTTCTGTGCATTCAGCACCTTCTCACTGGCACCTACACGCCGCAGAGCTTCACAGGATTTATGTCACTAAAACCGTTGCTTAGGAACAGTGTTTGGGATGGTTTCACTTTTGCGAGGTCATAGACACACACACACACACACACACACACACACACACACACACACACACACACACACAGCTATCTTACAGACCACAGTAGCTTCAAAAAGCACCACAAACAAACAAAACACACTGACAGCTCTCTCACTCTCACAGCGCTGGCAGCCTGTGGTCTGTAACCTGTCACCAGCCATCAGTCAGAAAGTTTTTAAGAGCAGACGGAACTCCGAAAACATGAAGAGCAGCCGCACGCCTGCTTCCCAACATACTCATAAACCAGAGCCAGATATAACTCCTCTATCAGCCAGCAACTGATCCTCCATCAGTACTTAATCTTTATCAGTACTGATCCTCCATCAGTACTGATCCTCCATCAGTACTGATCCTCCATCAGTACTGATCCTCCATCAGTACTTAATCTTTATCACTACTGATCCTCCATCAGTACTGATCCTCCATCAGTACTGATCCTCCATCAGTACTGATCCTCCATCAGTACTTAATCTTTATCAGTACTGATCCTCCATCAGTACTGATCCTCCATCAGTACTGATCCTCCATCAGTACTTAATCTTTATCATTACTGATCCTCCATCAGTACTGATCCTCCATCAGTACTGATCCTCCATCAGTACTTAATCTTTATCATTACTGATCCTCCATCAGTACTGATCCTCCATCAGTACTGATCCTCCATCAGTACTGATCCTCCATCAGTATTGATCCTCCATCAGTACCGATACTCCATCAGTACTTAATCTTTATCAGTACTGATCCTCCATCAGTACTGATCCTCCATCAGTACTTAATCTTTATCATTACTGATCCTCCATCAGTACTGATCCCCCATCAGTATTGATCCTCCATCAGTACCGTTCCTCCATCAGTACTGATCCTCCATCAGTACCGATACTCCATCAGTACTTAATCTTTATCAGTACTGATCCTCCATCAGTACTTAATCTTTATCAGTACTGATCCTCCGTCAGTACTTAATCTTTATCAGTACTGATCCTCCATCAATACTTAATCTTTATCAGTACTGATCCTCCATCAGTACTGATCCTCCATCAGTACTTAATCTTCATAGATACTGATCCTCCATCAGTACCGATCCTCCATCAGTACTGATCCTCCATCAGTACCGATACTCCATCAGTACTGATCCTCCATCAGTACCGATCCTCCATCAGTACCGATACTCCATCAGTACCGATACTCCATCAGTACCGATACTCCATCAGTACTGATCCTCCATCAGTACTTAATCTTCATAGATACTGATCCTCCATCCGTATTGATCCTCCATCAGTACCGATCCTCCATCAGTACTTAATCTTCATAGATCCTGAATCTCCATCAGTACCGATACTCCATCAGCACTTAATCTTTATCAGTACTGATCCTCCATCAGTACTGATCCTCCATCAGTACTTAATCTTCATAGATACTGAATCTCCATCAGTACCGATCCTTCATCAGTACCGATCCTCCATCAGTACCGATCCTCCATCAGTACTGATCCTCCATCAACTGAGACACTCTGATATTCTTTCAGTACTGTTATTCCATCTGTAATGATACTCTGTTAATACCGATACTCCATTAGTACTGATACTCCATCAGTACAGATACTCCATCAGTACTGATCCTCCATCAGTACTGAATCTCTGTCAGTACTGATGCTCCATCAGTACCAATTCACCATCAGTGGAGACACTCTGGCAGTACTGACAGTACTGATATTCTTTCTGTACTGTTACTCCATCAGTAATGACACTTAATCAATACCGATACTCCATCAGTACGATACTATGGATACTTGTGGATACTTTATCAGTACCAGTACTTCATCGGTATCTATAATCTGTCAGTACAAATACTCCATCAGTACCCATTCTTCATAAGCTCTGATATTCCATCAGTACCGATACTGTCAATACAGATTTTCCATCAGTGCTAATACTCCATTCAAATGGTTATACCATCTGTATGAAAATCCATAAGTACAGATACTCATTCAGTACCAACAATTAATACTGATACACCATCAGATACTGAGAGTGCAGATTTTCCATCAGCACAAATATGGCATCAGTACTAAAATCTGTCATTACCCATACTCAATCAATACTAAAACTGAGTACCGATTTTCTATCAGTACTAATACTCCTTCAGTATGGATAATCTGTCATTACCCATACTCAATCAATACTAAAACTGAGTACCGATTTTCTATCAGTACTAACACTCCTTCAGTATGGATAATCTGTCATTACCCATACTCAATCAATACTAAAACTGAGTACCGATTTTCTATCAGTACTAACACTCCTTCAGTATGGATAATCTGTCATTACCCATACTCAATCAATACTAAAACTGAGTACCGATTTTCTATCAGTACTAACACTCCTTCAGTATGGATAATCTGTCATTACCCATATTCAATCAATACTAAAACTGAGTACCGATTTTCTATCAGTACTAACACTCCTTCAGTATGGATAATCTGTCATTACCCATACTCAATCAATACTAAAACTGAGTACCGAATTTCTATCAGTACTAATACTCCTTCAGTATGGATAATCTGTCATTACCCATATTCAATCAATACTAAAACTGAGTACCGATTTTCTATCAGTACTAACACTCCTTCAGTATGGATAATCTGTCATTACCCATACTCAATCAATACTAAAACTGAGTACCGATTTTCTATCAGTACTAATACTCCTTTAGTATGGATAGTCTGTCATTACCCATATTCAATCAATACTAAAACTGAGTACCGATTTTCTATCAGTACTAACACTCCTTCAGTATGGATAATCTGTCATTACTCATATTCAATCAATACTAAAACTGAGTACAGATTTTCTATCAGTACTAATACTCCTTCAGTATGGATAATCTGTCATTACTCATACTCAATCAATACTAAAACTATGAGTACAGATTTTTTATCAGTACTAATACTCCTTTAGTATGGATAGTCTGTCATTACCCATATTCAATCAATACTAAAACTGAGTACAGATTTTCTATCAGTACTAATACTCCTTCAGTATGGATAATCTGTCATTACTCATATTCAATCAATACTAAAACTGAGTACCGATTTTCTATCAGTACTAACACTCCTTCAGTATGGATAATCTGTCATTACTCATATTCAATCAATACTAAAACTGAGTACAGATTTTCTATCAGTACTAATACTCCTTTAGTATGGATAGTCTGTCATTACCCATATTCAATCAATACTAAAACTGAGTACAGATTTTCTATCAGTACTAATACTCCTTCAGTATGGATAATCTGTCATTACTCATATTCAATCAATACTAAAACTGAGTACCGATTTTCTATCAGTACTAACACTCCTTCAGTATGGATAATCTGTCATTACTCATATTCAATCAATACTAAAACTGAGTACAGATTTTCTATCAGTACTAATACTCCTTCAGTATGGATAATCTGTCATTACTCATACTCAATCAATACTAAAACTATGAGTACAGATTTTTTATCAGTACTAATACTCCTTTAGTATGGATAGTCTGTCATTACCCATATTCAATCAATACTAAAACTGAGTACAGATTTTCTATCAGATGGTGGAATGAACTTCCACTGGCTGTCCGAACAGCGAACTCTCTCACGGTCTTCAAACGCAGACTGAAGACCCATCTCTTTTTAAAGCACTTATAATCACTAATCTACTAAAGTACTGGTATAAACTGTAATTGCACTTTATCTTCTAGGAGTACTGGCTAAGTACTGCACTTGTACTGTATGTAGTCTTGTATTTGTTCTCTTCTCTGTAGGTGTTCCAGGTCTTTTTTCTAGGTATCAGCACTGGCCCTGTGTTTATGGCAGTGTTTGAGTATAGAGTGGTTTGGACTTAATCCTGTTTGTACTAGATAGAGATTCATACTCTGACTGAACACTAAGCACTTTTGTAAGTCGCTCTGGATGAGAGCGTCTGCTAAATGCGGTAAATGTAAATGTAAATGAATCAGAACACACGGTAGAGATGATGATGGTGCGGACCGGCCAGCGATCACCTCTAACTAGACCGTACTGACCTCTACTTAAACACCCCTGATATAAACTGTTTTTATACATCCCCCCATTCAGCCTACAGCAGTTTAGCTCCGTCCACTCACAGTACAGTTATGAGCAGTGTTTAATCTCAGGATAAAACTAATCTGTTATCTTCCATCATAACTATCTCATGTTTGTGGTATAGGCGGATAATGATGGATAATGATTTTGTGTGTGATCCAATTCTATATATTAAAGGGAAAAACATTATATTTGTTTAATGTTTAATGAAAAACCTTCACATGTATATTCAGTGTAAATGTAATTCTCTGTGTAGCTGGTCTTGTTTATATACACTGTGTTACATACAGCAAACCAGCCGCAATAACTCAGGACTCCAGCGAACACGTGATCTGTCCTTCTGTCTCATCACTGGATCTGATAACGGGGGGTTTATTCTCTGGACTGAGTGTTGAATCACAGCATATGGCCCCTTTTTAAAAAAACATGAAATCAGTATTCCACTTTTCCAACTAGGACAAATTCCTGCCACCTAAAGCCAACAAGGCACCCGCAGACCCTCTGCGTGTAGACCAGCTCGAGTCCACCAGCTGTGCTGAAGTTCTGCTGGAGCTCCGGTTCTGGTGAAGGATACGCATCTCAGAATCTGAACTTATCAACCTCTCCCGTTTTCGGCCGGTCAGCAGCTCGTGCCTGTGTAGAGCTCCTCCCCCGAGAGAAGCCTTCAGATCTGTTCAAGACTCTGTGGTTCCACTCGCTGGGCTGTAGTGGAGACACTCTCGGAGTGACACAGCGCTGAGGAGCTCACACCCAGACACCAGGACAAGGTCACACGCTGTGTACTATGTTCTATACATCCAGTTACCTATATACATTATAGACCTTCTGTCAGTTCTACACACACTGTCCAATGTATCAGCTCCACTGACCATACAGGAGCTACACACACTGTCCACTGTATCAGTTCCACTGACCATACAGGACCTCCACTCACTGTCCACTGTATCAGCTCCACTGACCATACAGGAGCTACACACACTGTCCACTGTATCAGCTCCACTGACCATACAGGACCTCCACTCACTGTCCACTGTATCAGCTCCACTGACCATACAGGAGCTACACACACTGTCCACTGTATCAGTTCCACTGACCATACAGGACCTCCACTCACTGTCCACTGTATCAGCTCCACTGACCATACAGGACCTCCACTCACTGTCCACTGTATCAGCTCCACTGACCATACAGGACCTACACTCACTGTCCACTGTATCAGCTCCACTGACCATACAGGACCTCCACTCACTGTCCACTGTATCAGCTCCACTGACCATACAGGACCTCCACTCACTGTCCACTGTATCAGCTCCACTGACCATACAGGACTTCCACTCACTGTCCAATGTATCAGCTCCACTGACCATCCAGGAGCTACACACACTGTCCACTGTATCAGCTCCACTGACCATACAGGACCTCCACTCACTGTCCACTGTATCAGCTCCACTGACCATACAGGAGCTACACACACTGTCCACTGTATCAGTTCCACTGACCATACAGGACCTCCACTCACTGTCCACTGTATCAGCTCCACTGACCATACAGGAGCTACACACACTGTCCACTGTATCAGTTCCACTGACCATACAGGACCTCCACTCACTGTCCACTGTATCAGCTCCACTGACCATACAGGACCTCCACTCACTGTCCACTGTATCAGCTCCACTGACCATACAGGACCTACACTCACTGTCCACTGTATCAGCTCCACTGACCATACAGGACCTCCACTCACTGTCCACTGTATCAGCTCCACTGACCATACAGGACTTCCACTCACTGTCCACTGTATCAGCTCCACTGACCATCCAGGAGCTACACACACTGTCCACTGTATCAGCTCCACTGACCATACAGGACCTCCACTCACTGTCCACTGTATCAGCTCCACTGACCATACAGGACCTCCACTCACTGTCCACTGTATCAGCTCCACTGACCATACAGGAGCTCCATTTACAGACTGTAGTTCATCTGATTCTCTGTATACT